>CM056828.1:19709608-19777108 GCA_029853015.1 Chelidonichthys spinosus | reverse complement strand
TCACATACTTTAAGTTCCTCAGCTCTGCGTTGCTGCTCTTTCCACTTGGGTGTGTCTAAAGAAATAAAAGCCTCTGCATTGGGCTCGTGTTGACTATGTGCTTATGTGAAAAGGCATTAGGCAGTGTATGAGTGTGAAAACAGCAGAAGTTTGCGGACTGTGGGACTACTAGGGGAGTGTCTCTGGCTCACATTCAGGTTTGTTTACCTAGTCCCAACTTTTTATCCCCACTTCTGTTTCCTTTCTTCTTTGTTTTTCCTTTTTTTTTCCTGATTGTGACATCATTACTCACTGCTTTAACTGGAATGTGCTGTAACTCCGCCTCTCCCTCTCTTCCCCTCCTCATTGTTTGGCTGCAGCCGCGGAAGAAAGTTGATCTCTTCAGTGCTGGCTCTTTCTCTTATTTGTAATTTGTAGTATTCCCTTAACTTTCTGCCAGACTAAAGCATCACAAACCTGTTTTTCTTTTTTGTTTTTTTTTGTTTCGCAACTTTGTCTGTCGACTGGCATTCAAACAGAGGAGTGATTTGAAAGGAACTGAAAAGTTGCAGGTATGGTTTTGTGTGTCTGTGAGCTGTAGGAGAGGGTAGTGAAAGTATTGTCTGTCTGCATCTGGGTGTTTTTGTACATTTATGTGTAAATGTGATTTTTAAAGAGGGTAAGTTCGTGTGAGTATAGAGATGTCTGCCAATGGACTTTGGATCTGTGACAGTATGTGATCTCAGTGCAATAAAAATACTTGAAGAAGTACTTGTGGGACATAGTTTTGTCGCTGCTACTGTGGCTCTATGTCAGCGAGCACATTAGAGTTATTGTGTGCACGGTTTTCACTGGGCTGAGTGGGCCGTGACACGTTAACATGCATATTCATATTTGTGTGCCTCTGTGCTTGTGCGTGTCTGTTCTCTGTGTACTAGAGTAGATTATAGGTTCACCTCTGTCAATGGACATCATTGTCTCTCTCACGCTATCCCTTCCTGCTTCGTGTCCCCCATCTCTATTTTGCCCTAGGTTGTCAACTATTGATGCTTTCCACAGTCTTTCATTCATTCATTGGGTTTCATATTGGCTGCTCTCGTAGTGTTCGAGTTTTTACGAAACATTATTCAAAATGTGTTGGGGCATGCAAAGAACACTTCCTCCAGGTGTCTGGTTACTTTATACTGATATTTGAACCTTTTTTAAAAACCTTTTGCTCAACAAAATACTTTAAAAATGCTTTGCGTTTTCCTTTATCTCTTTTGTGAGAGAGCAGAGAAGACAAAAAGCACTGGGTGGAGCATACAATTTGTTTGACAGACACATGTAGAGAATGGAATCGAGTAATTACATTTACATTTAGGACATTAAGCAGACGCTTTTATCCAAAGTGACTTACAATTAAACACAGGGTGAGACGGTTTGAGAGTATGTGTGCGCTTTTGCCAAGTTAAAGTTCGGGTCAGTTATTTTAAGGGAGACTAGTGCTGTTGTGCATCTATGTTGTATTTGTTCAAACAAAGCTATTTGATTTAAATATTGTAACACCCATTTATTGTTATGATCGGATTGCCATTTTTGTTCTAAACATACGTCAGTATTCGTTGATATCTTTCCACCTGGCCAACCACAACCAATACCTGATCCCAGTCTCCTTGAGCTTGTGTTTGCTGGTGCTCATGTTGACTTCCTGCTGGTGACACTCAGCAGCTTATTGGTTCTTCTTATAGCCGACACACACAGCTGAGAGGCAGCAGTAAAAACTCTTTACAGGCTTGTTTTTTGTGTTTTTATAGTTTTTATAGAGAGTGGCTTTGTTTCTGTCCATTCTCTGCTATTGCTCATTCTTTTTGCCTCATCTTTCCTCTCTTTCCCAATTGAGTCCTCTCATTTTGTCATTCACAGCTTAGGATTTAGGTTATAAATCCTTTCCAATTGTACAGGGAGATCAAATCTGCTTTCTTGTTTATTTCCCGTTTCTTTTCTTCTTTTCCTCCCTCTGTGTGTGTGTGTCTTTCTTTAGTTTTTTCCTCTGGGCCAAATTCATTCTCATCCTCTCTTTCCCCTTTTCATCCGTCTGGCTTTTGACCCTCCAACTCTCTCTCCATCTCCCCGTCTCTGCATTCTGTTCCTGGTTAGGTGATGACGGAACATATGTGAATAACTTTCTCATCTGGATTTAATAGGACGTGGACATACGCACATATATGGATGTGTGCCATGTTGGACGTTCAGCACTTAGTAAAGTGGACTACACAAAATCTTCTGTGTGTCCGTCTGTACAGTAGGAGGTCTGAGTGTTGAGTTTGTAGCCAAGTGCAATTAGTTTCTAATTTATGTGCCCCACGGAAACGCTTTCATCTTCCTTTCACGATTCTGCCCCAAATAACTGCAGAGACCAGATGGAGGCTGTGATTTTAGACACACCCAGATACAATCTCTTTCTGTCTCTTTCTCCTTCTCTCTCTCTGGGGAGATTTGGTAAGATTCTTGAATTCCCTTCTCTTCTCTCTCTCTCTTTCTTGTGTGTGTGTGTGTGTGTGTGTGTGTGTTATTACATTACTCCCTGTTTCATAGGCAGCAGATGTTGGAGGGCGTGAGGTCTTCAAACACCCATTTCCTCATTGTACTTTGTTCTGATTGGTGCACTTCTCTTGTTCAGAAGGCACATGGCTGGCTATTGATGCATTGGAGGACTCTGACCTACATACATAAAAGCTTTCACATGTGCGTTAACATGGGACAGGAGGCTGGTTATGTTCATTTTTGACTTGAACACAAAATGATCAGGCTGAGGTACATGTCATCACAAAACGTCACAGTGTACTTGTATGCAGCGAGGTACTGGTACAGCGTGCTTATGGTCAAATAATACCACATCACTATATGGCTTGGCTTGTAGTCTGGTTGCAATGTAAGCCTGCAGAGATTGATCTGAATATTGACTTTTGTGGCTTGTGGTATCAGCCACTACGTCTAAACAAGATGGTCAGTCAGTGCAACATTTAAACTGGATAAAATAGGAGTGACGTTCTCTCTCTAAAAAAAAAAACAGTAACAGAGCACACTAAACTCATGTTTTTATTTGTAGTTTACAGTTTCCCCAAATTTAAGGCTGCAAAAACCAAGCAAGCGGAATTAGTTCCCTTCATTCTTGTGAGGAAAAGGAGTTTGCAGGAAAGTGAAGCAAAAGACTGCAAGACATGAGTCGAACAATGCAGGAGAAATACAGTAAATTGTGTCTCTGGCAGAAGTGTGGTACCGTGTCCAAGCAGAAAAATGTGGCGATACAAGATGTCGACCCCCCCCCCCCAGGAATCAGCACTCTGTCTTTCCCATTGATCCAAGATGGTACAGCAAACACGTGTGCTTTCAGACTGTTTCATGTTGGAGGTATTCAGACTGATTTAAGTACATTCAAGTGTGTCTGAATATGGGACCTGTATTATTTGCTCCATATGTAAACAAGAAGAAGCTGCTCAAACTGAAGTGGCCTTATATACAAGCGTTGCAGAGTACAGGAAATGTACCTGGATGTGTCCACAGATGGCTGATGATAGCTTTTTGTTTAGATGCCTTCTATGTTGTGCGAGAGATGATGTTTGTCTCCATCTTTTGTGTGTGCATGTGTAAGGCTTTCCTGTGCAATTTGAGTGTGTGTGTGTGTGTGTGTGTGCGACAGAGTGTGTGCGACAGAGTGCTGTGGAATTTCTCAATCAGATCCAAAAGAGCTTATTGGTTTTTAACAGAAGACAGACATGTGTGTGTTTGTGTTGGTGTGTGTGCGTGTGTGTGTGTGTGTGCGTGTGCGTGTGTTTGTGTTAGTGTGAGTGTGGTGTGAGTGTGTTGTGTGTGTGTGTGTGTGTTCAACTCCCCAGCTGTAAAAACACTGCATCCTCCTCTTCTCAGTCATAATATATTCCGCCTCCCCCTCCTTCCACTTTCTTTACGTGTGACTTTTTGGACACAATGTCCAACACACAACACAGTAGTTGTATCCTCTGTTGTCAGATACAGAAATCTATTTGTTTAACATCATCTGGTTTAAAACCAATTCATCTCTAAAATATCATGATAATCCACTTCTAGGAACTAAAATAGTGGTTTTGGATTGTGGGAAGATGATTCTCGTTTGACGTTGTCATCTGTTTGTTTTTTCTACTTAACAAATTATTGTTGCTGTTTTTTCCAAAGATATATTTCATTTTTTTGTTTTGTTTTGTTTTTTGATTTTCCCACCAAATCTACGTGCATTTGCACTTTAGTTTTTTCGGACACATGGCTTCATGTTGCACATTCAAAGATTGTAATTAGTCCACGTGGATGTAATGGAACTCAATAACCTCAATAAATCCTTGACTCAAATAGTGAATAAAAAAGCAACACATGTAACACTTCAATACCACTGAATTACATGACAACTTATCTGCTTTTACATCAAAGTTCACTTCCCCGACGCTTCTCTGGAATTGAGCAAAATATTACTGGGGACTGACATACTAATACATTGTTATTAAATGTGCAACCAATGGATTCAGAGTGGACTCCACAGGTTCTGTAAATCCCCATTTAATTTACCTTTTTATTGACAGTACAGTTTATTTGTTTTTCAAAAATAAGAAATAAGACATTGCATTAACGTCCACTTGGTAAAGACATAGCAGTGTTGACAAGGACGTGCCTCACTGTTGGTGGTTGTGGATCAGTAGAGGGCCTGCTGCAGATTTGAACCTGCCTACGCACACACTGAGTTTGACCTCAGCTGTTTCCTTTGAAACAAAGCTGACAGAGGATTCGCATGACATGATTGCCGCCAGGTCAGCAGCTGCAGTTTTTATAGAAGTCATCAGTTTAGTATCACTCTTACTCATTTAATCTCTTTCTTTCTCTGTCTCACTGTAACTGCATCTCCCTTTCCCCCTGTTGTTTCCCCCCTCCCAACCAGACCAGAGTTCAATAGTAGTGCAGTAGTGTGCGAATATTTGATCTTAACGGTTAAGTTAAGTAGGTTAACTGTCAATCAAAAATGTGATTTTTACTGTGATCAGTTGGTTTGATTTTCACACTCATCTTTACATATAGTATTTGACACAATAGATGGAGAGAATGCTATGTTGCTTGTGCAGTGGCCTCAATATGTTATTTTTGTACATAACGGCTTCAATGGTGTTTTGATTTTCCCATCCTCTCTCCTTGACCCTAGGCCCTTTGCATAAACGTGCAGTGCAGTGATGTGCTGGAAACGTTGAGCCTGATTTTCTGCGGTGCAGATGTAAATTGCTCAACTGGTATGGCAAGTTGGCCCACTGCTCTCTCCCTGGCCAACGCACACTCACAACCCTTACAGGCTGAGTTAATTAGCCACAATCTCAACACAGGTACGGTAATACTTCACATGCGACTAATCAAACTGTTTCTCAGTGATGTGTGTCACATATACTAAATTATATTGGCTTTATGTATGCTGTAAGGCTGATAGTGTCTATGTAGTCTAGCTATGTGACAATTATACTGTCAAAATGATTGTTCGGACAATATAATGAATTTTTCTTATATTCCAGATGTTTTTTCCCATGCACATTTCCAGATGTGCATTTTTCATACTATTGACATTTGTTTTCCAGCAATAGTGTCATCCATAAATGTTACATAACCCAACACACATTCCTGTCATACCCATGAGTGTTTGGGATGTATACGATTTTCCACTAAACGAAGCCAGACGCACTTTTTCTTTCAGATAGGCCCGTATGTTTTTGCATTACAAAAGAAGATTATTTCACTGTTTGTTGGTTCTCCTTCAGAGCTTCCACAGTCAGAGGTGGTCGGAGGCATGGAGGCGGTACATTACTCGGCGCCACCTTGCGTGTCTCACAATGGCTTCCTGTTTAAGACTGCATCCATGGCTCGGGCAATCACAGAGCGCAAGGGCAAAGACGGTATTTACCATTCAAGGCTGACATTTACTCACACTCCACCCCACAGTGACAAAGAACACTAATTATGAAAACATTGTGCATTTGTAAAGCCAGCAAACAAAGTAATGAAGTAGTTGGCTTCACTATTAGCCACGCAGTGCAATAAAAATTCCAATGTCTACCAGACGCCATTTGTGTTATTGTCGTTCTGAATATTCCTCCCTTCCTCTAGAGTTCAGTCGTCGCTGGTGCACAGTGAATGACGGTACCTTCAGTTACTATGAGAGTGACAAGAACTCGAACCCTAACGGAGCTCTGAAGGCTTCGGAGATAGTCTGTTTGGCCGTCGACGCACCTGACAGACACGGGTATACAAACACACTCGTACACACAAACTGATTATTTCTGCATCATTCTACACTCTGTCTGTCGAAGTGAGATATAACAGGCATATGGACAAAAATGAAATCTCTCTCTTTCACCTAATTTTTCACATCACCCTTTGTTTCACTTCTCCCTAACCTCCTTTTCCAACCCTCAGGTATGAACACACCTTTGAACTCTACTCAGAGTCCGAGCGCATCTATCTGTTTGGCACTGATGACCCAGACAGCCACAGGGAATGGATCAAGTCTATTGCCAAGGTAACCACCCAATACATAGTGGGGTGTAGACACAAACTCTCCTCAGGTGGACCCTTAAGACTTGACACAGGAGCATAGGCCATGCTATGCTGAGGCTGGAAATGCTGCAGAGTGGTCAGGACAAGGCTAACTTATGCTGACTTGTTTCCTGTGCCACTTATTTTCCTTCAGAGCAGCACTCTTTACAGCTGATGTAATTGTCAGCTGTATGATGATGTGCAGCAACAGCTACTTTGACCTTCTGCTCTGCAGAAATGACATTTTAATTAGCAAATAAGCAGTAAGAATTTAATTAGTATTTGTTTTCACAGTAATGCACAGACTGACGTCGTTAAATCATCATTAAATGAGATAGGGGAACAATTATTAATGTGCAATGCATATCATAAACATATTGTTCCCCTTTTATTTCTAGAGCTTTATCCCAGTCACTGCCGAGCCGCTGCTGAGGCTGGCCTTCGAGCGGATTGGGCGCCTGAAGTGTAAAGACGGCTTGAACCTCCAAACATCCAAGGTTGGTTGGTTTGCTCTGGTGGGCTCCACACTTCATGCCTACCTGGAGAACAGCCAGGGAGAGGAGATCCACCTCCGCAAACTGAATGAACTCTGTGAGTGAGACGCATAAACACACACGCACACAAACTGTAATCCGTACATACACAGTTACAGGGTGGGAGTGCTCAGATCATCAATACAACAGTCGACCAGAAATAAATCTAAGAGCATGAAATACAGTTTGAGGGACAGATATCTTCAGAGTTTACTGTGTCTGGAATTAGAAGCCAGTAGAATGCAGCTGTCTATCAGCTGTCTATCAGGTTATTGTGTGATTGAATAATTACAACCCAGAATTGGCACCAATGGCCTGTAAGGAGTTGCACTTCATTCAAACTCCAAAAGGGGCAGTGACGTATGCAGGCAGTTGGCTCAAAGTCATTCTATTAAGCTTTCTGTGGTGTTGTACTCGGTGGTGTGTGTACTGGTCGTTCAGTCAGCTGTTTGCCGAACACACCGTCGGAAAAACAATGATAGTAAGCAAACCGTTTCCTCCCACAGTGTCGGTGTGAGTGCAGGATAGTGTCCGGGGTTTGGTGATGCTCTCAGCTGTGCTATGACTAGCAGGGGCCGGCTAAGAGTTTTTTTGAGAAAGTGTTAGTCACCGCAAACACAAGAGGTCCCTGAGCATGCAACCATAACTAAGAAGAATGGACAGACACAGAGGAGCATACTCACTCACGGACGCACACACACATGCAAGTAAACATGCAGCAACAGGTTGCACACTCCTCCTGGAAATAATACACATGTACTGACTGTGTATTTGTGTTTTACAGCGATTCAACAAGACAATGAGGTGCTGGTTCTGGTGGAGAGAGGCAGGTGAGAGGGGAGATTGTTTGCAGATTGTTTCATTGGCGATACTTGTAGAGAAATGACTTGACAACTTGTACAGACAACAGTATAGTAATATTTTTATATTTCAATAATTGAAAAAATAATTGTTGGTATTTTTTGCACCCGCCCCCTTTTTTGGCTTGTTTTATTTTTTTTATCCCTTCTTCCCCCTTCTCTTCTCCCGTCTGTCCCTCTATCTCTCTATTCAGAACTCTGTACATAGAGGGAGAGAGGAAGTTGGATTTTGCAGGCTGGAGTGGGGCCATACAGGCGGCAGCAGGGAGGGGAGGAGACACACTGAGCCAACAGCAGCTGACGGAGACGGACATACCTGTCATAGTACACAGCTGCATCGGCTACATCACACAGTGCGGTGAGAGTCACGCAGAGATGTTCACGGGCAGGGACACAATTCAATTTAAGGTTGTTGCGTTTCCTCCGTTACACACTGTGTCGTCATGCAGAGGCACGAACAGTTAATTGATTTACCAGGTATCAGCTTGCCATATATTTTGAGTAAATTTGTGATTTATCTGATGGAATCTTACAGAATCTGAATCTTAAGTTATCATTGATGTGTTCACCATAAATTCCTGGTTAAACAAAATACAGGTAGTGCAGCTGCTGTCGTGTTCTTCACAGATCCCTCACAATTTTTAAAAAGTGGTTTCCACTGCTGGCAAGCAAAGGTCAAGTAAGAGAAAGCCAATTCCTCAAAACGGTTGCCAATGGCAACCTGACAGCCATCGATGTCGAGCCCTGCTGTCTACATAGGTGGTTGCGGTCTTTTTGTGTCACTGTGTGTGTGCACACTTGTGTGTGCTTCTCTGTGAGAGATCGCAACACAACAAAACAACTCGGTTCCACCTCCTCTTGTCCTTCCTTGCTGCCTTTTCTTTTCCTCTCTTTTGTATTTTTTGTACTTTTCATCCTTCGGCTTCCTCCCACTTCCACCAGCTGACCTGATTTCTCTCTCCAATCTGCCAACCTCTGTCTGCTCCCTCTGATCTCCCTTTTCCCTCCTCTCTCCCCCACTTTTTGCCTTCATGTACAAGAAGTGGTCATTTAACATGTCATGTCATTTGATGTAACCAGGTTTTTCATTCCTTACGATAATTTATAGTAGAGTTCTACTAGTCATATGAGGAACTCTTGCTCTGGAATGTCTGATCTTGATAAGTGTTAAAGTCTGTGATAAAGGAACTACATTGAGACCAGATTTGATCCCTAGAACATTTAACAGAAGAACAGGACCAGAAGCCCTCTAGTGGACATAACTTGCACTCATGAAAAGTTTCACACCCAGGTCACTTTATTTTCTTGAAATCTTTTTTTTAAATCCACCAATGTTGTTGTAGTATGTCCTTTCTAAGAGTTACACTAGAGACATTGCCTCTGTTGTAAATTTGTTGTCTGTTATTTGTTCTAGGCTTGACCTCTGAGGGGATATATCGTAAAAGCGGTGTGAACTCCCGTGTAGCAGCGCTGTGCGAAAGATTCCGCCATGATGCTCGCAGTCTTCGTCTGAGAGAAGGAGAGCACCAGGTGGACGACGTCTCCAACACACTCAAACGCTTCTTCAGGGAGTTAGGAGAGGGAGTGTTCACGTCAGAAGACGCCAGCGCCTGGCTCAATGCTGCTGGTAAGATTGGCAAGTATGTGGTTGGGCCCTGCAGTGTAGGCGAGCTAGGAATTGAGGAACCCACATCCCCCCAAAACACATTTATCTGATCTATTCACGTGGATATTCAGGTTTTTCTATTTATTAAAGAGAGCTAGAGATATTGTGACATTTCAGTTGCCAAATGCTGCATACATACACCTGAAGTGGTTAGCACGCAATTCACAATTAAATATGGTTTTGTGTCGGAGAACTACAGAAAATCTCAGGAGCTCATCGCTGTTAACTCTGATTTGAATCTTGCAGTCTGTTTTTCTTTTTCCTCTCTTACTATATTTGTCTACATTTGTATATCTCTATCCCCCTTTCACTAATAATTCTTTAATGATCCTTCACCATCTCTCCCTTTTCTTCTCTTACACTCTCATCCTGTGCTTTTCATCTTTCCCTCTTACACTTCCTGACACACTCTGTGATCCTGCTCCTCTTTATATTCCCTCTGGATTCATCACTTTCTTTTTTCCTTCCCCTCTCTCTGTCTCTGACTGCAGCCATTCAGGATGTAGGCAAAAAAATCTCCCAGTACCAGCTGCTGTTGAACAGATTGCCTCGTGTCAACAAGGCCACACTACAAGCTCTTATCAACCACCTATATTGGTGAGAAACGCACACGTTTAAATCCGCCTGTACCTCTGCGCATGTCTGTCTGCACGTTCCCATGTGTGTTTCCCCTGCATACGTTTTAGTGTGCAGCGTTTTTCTGAGCTGAACCAGATGAACCTCCATAACCTGGCCATAGTGTTTGGTCCCACGCTGTTCCAGTGCGACGGGAAGGACTTCACTGCTGGCCGCGCTGTAGAGGACCTCATACAGCACTACACGCTCATCTTTGAGGTCAGAATCACTGCCCGCTGTTGGACAGAGGGATGACAGGAGGGCAAAACATTTTGTTCTCTAAGATAATTCATCTATCTTTAAGTGATGACATTAGAAAGCGGCCAACACAACACAGAGTGCACCGCTTCTAAAGGTCGAGATGTCAAAGAACATCTTTTATTAGCTGCAAGCTCCAAAAAAGCAAGAAACCCTCAGGAACAGATTCCAGTCACTCCTATTATTATTATTATTTTTTATTTACTTTGTGGTGATAAGATTATGTTCTTGCAGTTGTTGTTGTTTAAATCATTTAAATAGAGAATGTGATGGGGGTATTAAAAGGAAGCTGGGGCGAGTGTGTGGAAATTGCCTCTCATGAGCTTAAAATAAAATCCCTGCAGACGTTGGGAAATGTACTTCTCTCCAAAGACAACTGCGCAACGTCCGAAAGCCTTTAATGAGAGAATGAAGAGGTTTTAAATGCTGGTGGGGATCCCTGATAGAGCTGTAATTTAAGTATTATGTCAGTTAATGGTTGATTCATTGTTTGTGGGAGTTGGTGAATGTGTTCATACTTGTCTGCAGGTGGATGAGCAGCAGCTAAAGAAGCAGCTGGAGGAGATCACTGTTATCATCCAAGTGAGAGAGAAGCTCAACACAAAGTTTCCGGTGAGTCACACACTCTCACCAAACACTGTCCGGTGTCGTTTGCATGCTTGTATGCATCCATGTGTGTGCTGCAGGTGGACATCTTTGCATGCTTTTATTTGTTATTCTCATGCTGGTATCTTTCTGCCTGACCTTTTCTCTCTCTCTCTCTCTGTCTCGTGTGTGTGTGTGTGTGTGTGTGTGTGTGTGTGTGTGTGTGTCGGACACTTCAGAGTACTGAACCTGGAGGGCACTTCATCTGTACAGTGTACCTGGAGGAAAAGAAGGACACTGCAGAGCAACATGTCAAGGTGACCTGGGCTTCAACACATGACACAATAGGCCTCATGCAGGAAGCAACAAAGTATCCATGATGTAGTCTTATTTTGTTAGTACCCATTGATTTCTGGGATCTTTTTCTTCTTCTCTGAGGTGAGAACATTTTACATATGGTCGAGAGCTCTCTTACTAAGATAAGAAATAAAACAACTTGTTTTCACAGTCCACAAATTGTCCAAGGCGAGGAAACATGTTTTAAATGCATCAATATCATCCATCCATCGTCTATCGCTTATCCTGTATTCAGCTGGAGACATTGGGCGAAGGCGGGGTACACCCAGTCCATCGCAGGGCCAACATGTAGAGACAAACAACTATTCACGCTCACATTCACACCTACGGGCAATTTGGAGTCATCAATGAACCTATCCCCATCCTGCATGTCTTTGGAGAGAACCCACGCTTACACGGGGAGAACATGCAAACACCACACAGAAGGAACCGGGAATCGAACCCGGGACCCTCTCGCTGTGAGGCGACAGTGCTACCCACTACACCACTGTGCAGCCACTCATCAATATCATATCATGAGTTAATTCCATTATTATATATTTACGGGTAACTTACGTTTATAATGTTTGGCATCTGGAGTTGACTTCTCTTCTTATTAACAGCAAATGTAACAGAATGTAAGACCACGTTGCTGCATGAGGCCTGGTATTCAGCCACACTTTCATGATTTGCAGAAGAGAGTACACCTCCAGTTAATGTGTTCCTTTTCCTCTCAGATTCCTGGTGCTATGACAGCAGCAGAGCTGACCTGTGAGGTCCTGGACCGGAGGAACATCCAGGTTAAACACAAAGAGTACTGGAACTGCTGGGAGGTCAGCGACAAGGAGGAAATGGGTGAGAAAGATGGGAAGACAGCTGGAGAAAGCACAACAATTGACAAAAACCTTTTGTTGTGTCTTTTTTAACTTTGATGCAGTTCATTTTTTGGCCATTGATATATTTGGTATACACATTGTGTCAGTATATACCAATAGGCTCTATTGATATGTCTTTTGGTTAAGAAAGCAACATGGGTTTGCATGTAAAAATAACGATTGAGGATAGAAGAGGCCCGCAGCGATCCAAAAACAATGACATAAAGCTTGTGAAGTGCTCCCCCACTCAACCATAGCATGACCTACTCAAAGTGACACTCAAGCTCCCGAGGCAAGACGATCATTCTCAACAATGTGACTATATGTTGTGGTTTGTTTTGAGCCTGGTATGTGGGCCGTCCGGTTCCCCACAGAGAAGTTCGAAGGTGGCTTATCAAATACCAGTAACTCTCAACTGATTTGGCAGATTTCCCGTCATTACAGGAAGAGATGGAAGAATAATAGAGAGAGATGGTGTATGAGAGTATGAGTGACGGGAAGAGTTGGAGGGAATTCTGTTACTGGTTTACCATAAAAAGATGCTTTTTCTGTGTTTGGTATGTAGGTGGAAAAGTCCAAACTGCTTGTAAGGATGTAAGGCGACCTCAGTGTATGCCAAATATGCGTTCCACTGTTGGCTATCAAAGAAACAGAAACCCATCTTCATAGCGACTAAAACTATTGTGCTTGATCAGTTAAAGAAATGACTTGAACATACTTCAGATTCTTTACCCCCATGTTTTGTCGCTGTGCTTTCCTCAGAACGTCCACTGCACTATCAGGAGCGAGTTTTGCCCATCCTTCACTCCTTTGGCACCGACTCCCATCTGCTCATCAAGAAACACATTGCTATGGAGGCGATGATAACCTACCTGGGTAAACACGCAGACCAACTGCCAACGAAATGACAAAATCACCGCATTGATTGTCCTCCGCATCACGTCATTCTTCATAATCTCTTATTCTGCCCTCCAGCTGGTAAAGTGGATGTTTCCAAACACGGGATGATGAAATTCAGAGAAGAGCGAAGCATCCTGGGATTGGGAGGTTTCCACGACCGATATTTCATCCTCAATTCAAACTCCCTTCGAATGTACAAGGAAGTCCGAGTAAGAGTGGCAGATTTACTCTGAACAAACTTGACACCATGATTTTATATTGCCTCATTCCTTCACAGGCTCTTTACGATGTCTCTCTCTCTGTCTCTCTCTGCCTGTCAGAGTAACCGTCCAGAACGTGATTGGTCAGTGAAGAGTCTAAAGGTCTATTTGGGTATTAAGAAGAAAATCCGCCCAACTACATGGTGAGTACGTGTGGCACTGATGCCACTTATTATATATGGAAAAATGTTTCCAAGTATATTATACTTTTAAAAATATATATTTATTGGATTTTAATGTTTTCGTTTCGTATTAATCATTCTTTTCATTTGAACAAACTCTTTCAATACCCCAGAGCTTACTACAGGATTATTTATTCAAAAAACAAATACAGGTTTTGAGCCTTTTCTGTAACCACACTTACTCTCTCGGCACCTCTTTTTAAAGGAATAATCAGCGGCTAAGCTTAAATAATGGATTATCCCATTCTGGATACATTTGAATGATTTGCCTCCTGTGGAATAGCTCATGGTGACTTGTGACCAGAGTGACCACTAGGGGGCAGACTGCACACAAGAATCTTTATTGATGGGACAGTTATAATTGTACTGCTGTTGAACTAATTTGATCTTTCTGCCTTTTGTGTTGCTAGTTGGGGACTGACAGTCGTGCATGAGAGTAAGAAACAAGAGAAACCCGAGAGACAGCAGTGGTGAGTAGACGTGCAGTTCTGTATGTAACATGTCAACCTTTTATTACAATACGTCAGCTGAGAGCACTCGTAGCTTAAGCCAGTCCTGCTCATGTTGTCAGTTTCAAAGGCGCACATGGTTTATTCCAAGCTTTTCACTTCAATCCATCTGTATTATAAAATGAACAGTTATTTTCCTTCACAAGACATTTGTTTCCTGCAGTCCTTCCACACTACAACTATACAGCTTTTTATCCCTTGGCGGCAGTATTCAGCCTTCAGTGCGCACATATTCAGTTGTGACACGTCTGCTGGCTTCATGTTAAGCAGGCTCTTTCATTTTTCCCTTAGTGGCAGCATGATTACATATTTGATGTGCATGTAAACATGGCCAATGTCAGTAAAGCTGGCGGTTTCGCTGTAGGCAGAGAAAACAGGTCAGATCCCTGCGTGAGAGTTTGGAGATGGAGGCGTATGAAAGGTCGTCTCCACCCAGGAGGGAAACACACATGAGTTTACCTGTAACCATGCCTCGATTCTAATCTGTTCATATATGCTGTACATCCCTCTGTCTCTGTGTGTGTGTGTGTGTCCATTTGTTCGCGTTACAGTGGGCCTCTGCACTGTCAACAGCAGTAGACATCAGAACCATTGCATTGGGAGTGCTGTTCTCGTCACGCTTTAGGCAGTATCATCTCTTGGTTCCGCTCCATTGCCATGTCGCTCACAGCAAACCACACCTGGGAGGAAGAAATCGAGGGAGGGAGGGAGGGAGGGGATGTGGAAGAAAGATAAGGAAGTCAGGGGGAGGAAGTGGAAAATGTCATGCTGAAGGGTAGAAGCTGTATACTAAGTGAGAAATTCTGCATTGACTGCAGGAAAAAATAAAACTAAGTGAGGAGAAAAGTGGAAAGAGATAAGGCAGAAAGTCAAATTATGGAAAAGAATGGGTGAGGTGGTACCCTTGTGACTCTCCGTCCCAATCTTCCTCACCCACCTGCACTTAATGTCACTTAGTTTTATTCTGTTATTGCATTCATCCCCTCAAAACACTGACATTTATCAGCATAATCTTGCAGTCTTCTATTCAGAATTTATTCCGTGTCTTTATGAAAACTCATGATGATAAATGAGCAGCATTTATTCTCCTGCAGCCGATAACGTTGTAGATTATCAGCCCCGTTAATTGCATGGGACGTGAATGTATTGTAGAAAATGACCGAATGCTGCACTGCAGGTATGCGTGCTAGGACGGAGCGACTGTCCTGTTTTGAATCCCAACAAGCACTAATGAGCTCTGTTGGCCCTGATGGTGCAAACTAGGGTGCGTGTGTGTGTGTGTGTGTGTGTGTATGTGTGTCTGTGTTAGCATGCGTGCCCAAGCTCTTAACTATGGCTACATTGATGTCTGTATTGCACACTACAGTATACGGCTCTCAAGTATATATCAGCGTTTTGTTGTGTCTCAGTGGAGACACTTGAATAATTTTAGTGGTCTAAATCGGTGCTCATAACAATAATAGTTGTATAAATAAAGCCTACTTATTCAGCACCACAGCATGGCTGATGACTCTGAGGGCTATGGCAACCTGAGTGCTATAAAATACACACACACACACACACACACACTCAAATACACTATCACGGACCCTGAAGGTCCTAATCAGCGTTTCTCCTTGTTGGGAGAATAATCACACACATAGTTGTGCCGCTACCACAGGGGGGCCATGAGAGAGGATATGTCAATGTCAGAGACAGAAGAAAGGGACGGATATTAACTTCGTCCAAACTTCCCCCGTCCCTGAACGCCTCTCAAACTTCTTCTCTCTCCAGACCACAAACGCTCCATCTCCCTCACTTTATCGCTCTCATTTATTTGCAGGTATCTCTGCTGTGACACCCAGACAGAAATGAGGGAGTGGTATGCTACTTTTCTCAGTATCCAGGTGTGAACACACACACACACACACACACACACACACACACACACACACACACACACACACTTTAATACACATTGTTGATTGACATTCTGTTACTCCACTATTTCCAATAAATCTTTAGATAATTGTATCCACTGGCTTTAATTGTAAAAAAAAAAAGAAACCACACAGCAGTCCTTAGCATTAGTGATATCACAGCACTATTGGATGGTGTTTCCTTCAATAGAACAATTTGAAAGCTTCAAAAAAAAAAAAAAAAAATTCCCTCAACCTGCTGACACTATTGTTGTTTTGTAAAATCTCTTTTTGCTCCCTCTCGTCATCCCTCCCCATGTCCGTGTCCCCTCCCCATTAAAGTACGACGGCAACGTGTGGCCTCAGGAAGGACTCCAGCAGACACGAGTGAGCCGCGTGTTGCCAGATACGCGTCACGGTAATGTGTCACTGATACCACTGCGTGGCAGTGAGAATGAGATGCGGAACAGCGTGGCCGCTTTCAGCCAAGACCCGCTTGCTGTGAGTGAATCTACCAATCACTGGGACTAATCTAGGACAGACCAGGAAGCTCAATCCAAAGCTACCTGGCTAATCAGAGACGGTCATGCTGAACAGGTGGTCCAGTCCTCCAATCTGAATTCTAACTGAAGAGCTGAACAAATTTGTGTAATATTTTACGTTTGGAAGACAAGTCTCTACTTAGTTTAAATATTGGAGATATGATTGGCTAAAAACATGCACATTCAGTGTTTCAATATGTCTTCTCAGTATTGACTGCCACCAAAAGGGCGGACAGGAGATTAGAGGTAACACCTGAGCAGCATCAATAATCTCTGAGCCATGATTCATCTTTGATTTGATTATCATGACAGTATCTGGGTTCTTTAACGGGTTATTCTCACCATATTAACTCAAAAGAGCTTCCTTGAAGTGTTTTCACAAGCCGAGAACACTTTATTAATTCATGTCTTCATCATCAAAAATGTTTAAGAATCCAGATAATGTGAAGAGGAGTAGACGGCGGCATCTTCATGTTGTAGGAGGTTTGGACCGAGAACCAACAGAACAGGATCAGAGAGTCGTTCTGGTGAAGCTCTGCCAAAAAGCATCGCAAACGACCAACACAAAGAATAAAACATTTAAAGTGAACTCATGCCCCGCAGGCAGAGTCTGGCCCTTGGCCAACATTGTGTGTTCACTGCTGCTGGCACGTCAGTTCAGAGTTGTACACTTGGCAAGAGTTTGACAAACATCATCACCGTTGGTTTGTTCGACTGCATTTCGAGCATCCTGACATTATACCAGATCTGTTCAACAACATTAATATCCCCCTCTCTATCTGTGTGCCTGTTTTCAAACAAGGATTTATCATCTAAAATAATCCACTTGGTATCGAACCAAATGTCCACAGTATGACGATGCAGTTATCGCCTCCTGTTTCTATAGCTACAGCATGCCGTGACTTCCATCGGCAAAAACAAAACACCCTTCCAGGGTTGCTTTTGCCTTCCAGATATTTTTCTATTGATCCTTGTCTTTGCAGTGTATTGATTGTATAAAAAAAACATTGTTGGGAGTATGAGCGTTGGTGTGATTGCTTCGGTGATGGGGCAGCAGCGGGATTTATGTAATATGTTGGTGTGTAGTGTGTATGTGTGTGTGTGTTTGTGTGTGGGGGGGATTTACTGCATATTGGTCTAATTTTCAACGTAATTGTGAAACCGTGTGTGTATTTTCCTGCAGTCTTCAGTCCATTATTACCTCCCTCTAGTTGGACACCTCCCGGTGTCCCCCTGCCCGTCTCACCCCTGTGTTGTTTATCTTTCAGCTCTTTAGAGATGTTCGATAATGGTTGTTGCAAGAAAGGTAAGACCAGAAGTATATATACATATATATATATATAT
This sequence comes from Chelidonichthys spinosus, assembly GCA_029853015.1. NCBI lineage: Eukaryota > Metazoa > Chordata > Actinopteri > Perciformes > Triglidae > Chelidonichthys > Chelidonichthys spinosus. The sequence continues at coordinate 19,759,187 of CM056828.1, read as the reverse complement.
ATATATATATATATCTTTCTATAAATTCTGTGACATCACGCTGGTAAGGGCGACTACCAGGACACGCCCCATTCAACTATTTCGTCACCCAATCGATCAGTTGATTGACAGATAACTAATGTTGGTTATCGACCAATTGATAATTTTTCATGCAATAATATTGTCATATGCAATGTAATATCGAAAACATCAGCGGCACTCAGACCCTCTGGATCTGGGTATTATTAACTTCTTTAAGCATTTCTGACCTTCTTTGTAATTTCAAAGGAATCAAATAAAACAGGATTTAATATCTCTGATGTGTCTTTGAGGGAATGTAAGAGGAATAGATGCAATAATATCAGTGAGTCTTGGTCGAACGTTAATTTTCAATATTTCAGTTCTAGCCCCTCTAGTTATGGTTATCCATCTGTTAATATCCTCTTTGATGGACTGGAAGATGCTAGGAACCATTAAGACTGAATATTTTAGTAAGAGGAGATATGATGTTGATGGCCAGATATTTCTAGCCATTTGTTTTCCAGATAAAGTGTGTTGCACATTAAACCAGAATTGAATGTGTGACAGTTTAGTGGAATTGCCTCATTCTTATTCCAATGTTAAATCCTGAGGAATTGCCATATAAATCAACCAAATTAAGAACCCAGGTAAGGAGGATACGTGCTTGAACTGGTGACTGAATATAACCTGGAACCATATGGTTTGAGGATAAACAACCTTAGATGAAACCTTCTTGTGGTTATGGACCAGTAATGACAATGAATGAAGAAAAACAATGACAAAGAAGAAGCATATCATATATACTGCTGTAGCTCATCATCTGTGCCTCCTATAAGTTGTAGTAAATAGTGCTGATTAGTGAATTAGACAAGTACTAGAAACAAATCATTTTTGATCAATCATTACAAGTTTAAGTTATTAATCAAGCAAAAGAAAGCTGGCCTTTAAAATGTGAGGATGTGCTGCTAGTCTCCGTTTCATATCTCTGGAAGTTGAATATCTTTTAATTTTAAGCAGCTTAATGACAACTCGGGCTCTAGCAATAAACACATGAAACACATATGAACACGCATGAATAAAAAGTTGCGACAGTACTGATTTGAATGCCGAACTCTCTGTATTTCTTTCCTTTGAAGGGCGGGCAGTCGGCCTCGGACGGCGTCTGAACATTCCAGTGACATCATCACTCTGCGACTGTAAGGACCAGAATGACGGACACTCGTGTTGTATGTGGATTATGCCCTTGGACTCCCATCTGCTCCTTCTGAATATGAACTGGACCAAAAGCAAACGGACAAACAGGTTCTCATGTAAAATATCACCTACACTGGTCTCCCTGCACATTTGACTTGACTTGAAGCACATTAGAAGCAGCTGGGAGCAGACAGGACGAGGATGGATGAGCGGCAGGTCTGCGTCCAACGCTTCACTGTCTCCTTTGGTCAGTGCTGTGCGACTCAATCACTGCATGACATCATGGGACGGAAGCATGACAGCCATGCTGAGAGAAATCTTAATGTTTTAATGTATTACAGAAAAGACTTAGTCTGGTTATTCTAAGCACCAGCATTGGCTGCCTCGCATTTCTTTCAAGTAGCAGATTGAAGCTAATTGACTTGTAGTAGCTGAATCTGATTTATAACCTTGTGACGTTTTCAGCTTTCCTTCTGTACTTTTGCTCAAAGAATTGTCAGAATAATCCTGCAGTTCAAAACTGATTAATTGCCTTTGTAAGCAAGGCTGATGTCATATAAGACTATGGTGACCTGATTCTGTCCAGTTTGTTCCACTGGGACCAAGACCAGGACAGAGAGGAAAAAGCTGAGAAAATGACAGATGGATGTGTGTTTGTTACTCCTGATCGCCTCTAAGTGTGCAGACCTTGGTCAGAGTTGCATATTAGTGCCTGTGTCATTCAGTATGTGTGAATACGTGTACATGCCTGTAAGCTTGTGTAAAGTTTTATCTTGTATATCTTTGGGGAGCGAAGCAACAAAAAAAGTTCGCAGTTGAGTGCAAAAAGGCCTTTGTTAAACACTGTTGGAATATGTGATCAAATAAGACGAGCACTTGATTTACTATCGTCCCATATAGTCTGGATTAGGTATCTTGAGTTGGTCACATTTCAAACCCTATTCCCTTATTCACAATTCAACAATGTGTTATCTGTCCTTGCTGTCCTCACACTGCCTCCTCTCTGTAGGTCCTTTTCTAAACGCTGTGACGCTCAGAACTATAGATATACAAACAGTAACCAGCAGTATTTATGAAGTTTTAGATTAATGAATTAGTCACAATAAATATGTCTTCTTTTGTTTCTATCTTTGTAACTGTACATTATTCTAGTTTGTTCATCAACACTGAGCACAGAAGTTCAACTGAAACGTCTGTAAGCACGAGCGACAAATTAAAGTGCATTATAATCTTCTATCATTCTTCCTACTTGGGTTCAGACTGTATTAACCGGTCAACAGTTACCACACCTGATGCTTGAACTTGAACCTCCATCTTCCCTACCTTGTAGTCGTGCCTGTGTTTTTCCGGTTGTTAAGATTTCTTATTTATTCGGACAGCAGAGGACGCTAGATGCTGCGCTGTATCATCATCATGACAACCAGATAAATGTTCATTTTTTACATTTGTGGCCTGTTTTAAATCATACTACACGCTTGATTAAAGGGGCGGTGAGATCATGCTGTCTGCAAAGCAGCACCACATGTTGTTTCACCACACGCTGCTCAGGGGATCGTAATGTGGAGTAAACTAAACTAACTTGCTATCTGAAATTCATCAGAGGGTACAGCTTTGTTTCCCTTCTAGCAAACATTTCCAAGTCCGTGCCCTTTTTACACAGTCAGCTGTTCGAGGCAGATTTCCAAATGTGTCATTATCTGTCCTTTTTTCATGCAGATGAATGTGCATTTAACCAAGTTAGTTTTTACGCCTAGAATACACAAAATAATCACAAATGATCACTGATCAGTGATTCAATGACGTAAACAGATGGTGGTGAATCCTTTTTTTTTTTTATAAGCAAAATTATTCTGTTACTCTGCATTTTACTGATCTTCATCTCTGAAAACCCAGATGGACACGTTCAGCTAGTTGCATGTGCATATTTTGTGTTTCTGAACGTGCATATAAATATAGTGCACAGTCACATAGAACTTTTTTATTCTTGGAAACCCCCCCATCTTCTTCCAAAAGGTTGGTGCCTTCCAGCTCTGCTTTGCCCTCAAGGTAATTCGTCAGTGCTTTTATGAAATGAATGCACACACACAGTCCAACTGTAATCTGTGCAAATCAAGCTGGAAAAAACATGTACACAGCACGTGACGTACGCGTATGCATCAACTATACACAAATGTATCTATAAGGGCAGGATTTTTAGAGGCCTGTAGGCTTGTCATGCTACATCCGTAAAATAGGGGCCTATAGATGTGCTTTGAGGAAAAATGTCAGGAATGTGTGTGTGGGTGGGATACAGTGATCATAGGGAGGGCCCTAAGGAGATCTCCTGGTGTGTGTGTGTGCGTGTGTGTCACGGTGGTCCACCAGCTTTCTGCCCGTTCTTCTAAGCAAAGTTGACACATCAGGGTCACTCTGTACCTCGAGACACACACCGCCAAGCCCCACGAGGGACTCACACACAGGAGGATGCTTAAACATACACATGCTGAAAAATGGCCTTTACTACATAGGTCATAGCAGCAGTTGCGTAAAGCGGAGGAATGACGACAGACGACAGCGGTTCAGGGAAGGGCCGTGAATGGAAGACGGAGGTCCAAACTGAGGATGCGAGCCTCAGGGGCGGACTCGCTGGCAGGTGGGCCCGTCAAAACCTGCCGGCCCACCTGCCAGCTCCCCAAAAATAATATCGTGCATTTCTTTTGTTTTGCGCACAGTTTGCCACAATGCCTGAAACGGACACACAACAGGAGGGAGAATGGCAGCCGCTGACGTGTGGACGTCCACCTGTGGGAGTCAACTTCCTTCACTTCCCCTCGGGAGCACATGGCAACAGGAACAGCGTGAGTGAGGGACACTTAAATTGGCCTCCGCCGCATGCGGCGCTCTGTCCGCAGCTTTCATGTCAAGTCCATCCCAAGTCAGGTCAGCAATGAACAGCTTACACAACACATTTGTTTTCTCCAAATATGAGTCAACAAGCAACTAATGCAGGACTAAACACAGACTGAACAACAACATTGATAAAGTAGGATTTATTGTGATTTTATATATATTATCTATGCATACGTTTTTACAGTTGAATAAGTCATTTAAGCTCTACAGGCGCCCGTTTAACTGCACTACCTGCACTGTATATTTACACACCAACTACAATATTTTACTTTACACTGAACTGGGCAGCAGCAATATGACACCAACATATTTCACATTAGTGTTCTTTCTTCCTTAATCCATTTCCACTGAACTGTAATCTAGAGGGAAATGTAGGGGGTCCGACCACTGCTGTTAATCAGGGAGCAAACCTGTCTCATAAATGATGGAGCCTGTGTGATTGTCACTAAACCTTGCTTTACATTCATCTTGATACAACAGTAGCAAACAAAAGCCTGGCTAGCTCTACAAAAGCAAATTGTTAAATTGACTAGAACCTGATATCTGTGCCTCACCGACTTTTATCCGACAAATCACATTGAAAGTCACATCTCATGTCCTTCATTGCACCTTCTACATCCACCTGCAGCGCGTGTCTCCGCATGAGGCATCACTCCAGATCTGGATAATTACTCTGCCTCCTGCGCTTTCTCACCCCGCCACAACCTGCTGCCACAACCTGTAAAACTCCCCAACCCACCACCGACGAGCCTCAGACAACTTCTGCACGTGTGACGGATCGGACCTCTTTATTCTTGACACGTTCTCCTATTTCAGCCACAGAAATATTCTGCAGCGTCGTCAAGGAAACCAGCCAAGCAAGCACCCATCACATCATGGTGTGCTCATCCTGGCAGCAGTTTGATTATGGAGAAGAAGAAGAAAAAAAAAGTTACTGTCGGAGGTCATGCTGCATCTTATTTAATGGTATGCTACAGATCAGTGGGCTGTGCTCGCGGTGTCAAGCTGCGTCGGGAGGATCACACGTTTCTAAAGTAGCATGTGTCTTCTCCTTCTGGTCTCTGTTCCATCAGTGATGAAGCTCGGCGGCGCACCTTGATTGAAGCAGCTGTCAGGGAGATTGAAGAGTACAGGTGACGCGGCCAGCTTCTGCCAGGCATTTTGTTCTCAGTCATGTAATGGATCCTTGAGCAACTTGACATTTAGATCAAGATAATGAGGCAGGAGAGATTAAAAAAAAAAAATCTCATAATGTATTTTGGGGTCTCATGTAGGAAAACTAGTTCCACCTCCAACAGAATGTGTTCAGACTACTGTATAGACATGTTCAACTTGTCTCTGTGCTAATGCTTTCCTTGTCTGAATCGTGGCTTACTTTGCCCATCAATTAAAGCACATTTGAGGTTTATAAACAAAGGTCAGGAGTCACTTTTCATACCACCATCACTGTCAGCGCCAAAGGGAATGTCTAAACAAGATGGATGAGATTCAACAACTGAGATGAGAGAGACGGCAGTTCTTCCCAAGAGACTTTGTTGCCAGATGAGCAACATACTGATGCAGAAATTAGCTAAATGATGTTTAAATGAGCCCTTAATTAATGAATTAATCATTAATCATTACATCAACTCCTTCAGGTCAGACACCAGATGTAAAACACTCATTTGCATTTAACATGTTTATTTAACAAATGAAAAGTGTATTTAGGCTCAGATTTGATGTCAACATAAAGTACATTTAATTGGCAAAATGGATGTAGAGCAAGTACACCAAACCTACACGCCGCAACACTAATTATCTAACTGTATATGTTCCTCATACTATAGCTGAAATAACAGGAACGCTGGGGAAAACAATGTAGGTCAAAAACGGCAGCCACGTCACAGAAATATGCAGAAACAGACTATTGTTCATAAACCTATTGCCTCTGTGAGTAAAAGAAACTATAATTAGGACCACGTACACGTCTCCTCGGCTGTTTCCGTGTGTGAGTGCAGTCTGCAAATGAACGTGTGTGATCCTCCGCAGTGCCACACGGAGCTCCTCTCCACTGGATGCACTTCATGTCAACAGATTCCTTTTACACATTTCATTAACACCTTGTCTTCAGTCACCGCCAGCTGACTGGAAATCACACACACACACACACACACACACACACACACACACACACGATTGTGCCTCCCCTTTCCCTGCCTTTAACACACATTGTGAGTCCTTCAGCACTTCATCAGTTCTACAGAAGCCGCTGTGCTTCGCTGATTACCGCCCTCCAGCCCCTCCCTTCAAGTTTATTACCAATTATTGGTCCTCCAAGATAAAAAAAAAAAAAAAAGAAGGAAAAAGGCCTCACTCCTTGTCCCCATGGCAACCACTCTCCTCCTCTCCTTTTTTTGCACAATCAATCAGACAGGGACTGTCTGGCTGTCCTGGCCCAGCCCCACTAAAGAGAAGAGGGACCAAATATCACCAGGGTTTTTTTTTTCTCTGCATATCCTCCATCTTTTCCTGTATTCACCATCTTTCTGCATATTCCTTCACCTGTCTGAAAAACCCACACCACACACAAACATGCAACAACAATGAAATACTAAAAAATCTCCACGCTGACAAAATATAGGTTGTCTCTTCCTTTTTGTACACTGGCATACTGGTTATTAAAAATTGACAGTAGTATTATATGAACAAAACTGACTATTTTGCTGAGGTTAGATTGGAGATGAGACTGCTAATGTCTACACGGTATTGGAAGCTCACAGCTAGCCTAGCTCCATCCAAAGTTAACAATGCCAGTAAAGTCTAAAGCTCATTCATTCATCATTTTATGTTTTTTAAAATCTTTTTATGTAAAAATTAGTTGCGTGTATAATTTCTAGGCCAGTGGATTTTATGTGGACCGAGCAAGGCTAACCGTTCCTTGTTTTCCAGCCTTTGTGCTAAGCTAAGCTAAGCTAAGCTAATCAACTGTTAGCTACAGCTATCAGTCTCATCTGATTATCTGCAAGAAAGAAGTGCATTTCCCAAAGTTTCAAGCATTCCTGTGGGCGTATTCTTCTGGTTCATTCCATCACAAGCAGATCTGAATGAATGATGGCTAACGTTATGAAATATAAATGCCTTTCTGTCTTTTCCCTCCGTATGCTCGCCTCACAGTTGCCTCCGTCTTCCCGTCTACCTGTCTGTTCTCCCTTGTTGCCTTTTGTTTGACTTTATCTTCCAGTCGGTCCATTTCTCACCAGCAGCAGACACAGGGAAATTGGAGAACATTTTGTGTCTGACACCCAGCTCATCTCAGAGATACAATCACCACGGAGGGACCCAGGAGGAGGTGTTGGTGGGGCACAGCAGGACTGGAGGGAGGAAGAGGAGAAATTACAGGGAGATGAAAGAGGGAGAGGTGTAGAGGTATAAAGGGATACGAGTGGCAGGGGGAGATTGGAAAGAAAACACCAGGGAGATGAGGTGAAGAACAGTTCAAAGCTAGAATATTTTCAAAGAAAGAAAAAAAAAAAGCAGTTGTGACGACCCCTTCTCTTCTCTGCCAATCTGTCGTTTTTCATGTTTCCTAGATATGTGATGGCAGGGGATCGTTAGGACCAACTGGGAGTACCTGGACCCAGTGTTCCCAGTCATCAAGCGCTGGCTGCTATTAGCAGTCTCCGTTCTCTGTCCGCCTTGCTGCTGTTCTCTCCGTTCTCTCTACAGGCGACTGCTTGTTTGCTTTCTTTCTTCAGTTTATTCTTCTTATGCACCTTTCATCCCGCCGTCCATCACTCATTCACACCACACATCTTAATAATGCTGAGGGTGCACTTTAATTGACGTCTTCTCCTATTTGCTCTGGTCCTCAGAGCCGGGTCACAACGCAGCTAGGAAATAAGGCTACAGATTTATGAAATGAATGAATTCAGATGTTGTATTCACCATTCAAATGATGCCAAACCGTAACAATCAGGGAACCCCTTGAGCTGAAATCGATGGCGGAGTGGAAGCAGCCGAGGAGGAAGGAGGGAGTGGTGAGTGGGATGAAGGAAGGGAGGGCCTGGGAGACAAGTGCTAATAGTAGATTAGTCACTCTAAAGATGCTGTGGGCCAGTGCAACACTAGTCGCTCACACTGTGTGTGTGTGTGTGTGTGTGTGTGTGTGTGTGTGAATTTATAAGAGAGGGTGAAACCGGATGTGCACAAGCTGACAGACTGAGGAATTTGCCCCTTAATCACTGTACAGTTTAATTAAACCTGATTGACTTGAACACACACACACGCAAGCACACACACACACACACACACAGGGCGCTTCAGGGCAGATGATGTCACTGTATTATATTCTGGCCGTTATAGCCGCAGTGGCGTCATGCCGGCAGACGCATCTCTGTTTTGACCTGACGGCATAAATAACGTGTCTCTTTAAACACTTTTTTTTCTCATCTTTGCTTTCTCAGTCTTATTTTTTCCCTGTTTTTCTCCTCCCTCCAGCGCACAGATGACACAATGCAGTGTTGTGTTTGCATATTTCACTGATGTCTTAATCCCCTCTTTGGCCCTCTCTGGGACAGTGGCTGTCAATACAAACTCACATTGTGTGCTTAAAGTAAGGTCAAACTCTCAGAGCTTTATTTACAGCCTCGTCAAGGGCTCGCAGTTTTTCCAAGACACTCACAATGCCAGGCTGAATCACTGAAAAAAAAAGATGTTTATGAAACAAAAATAAATGGTGCCGCCACGGAAATCAAAAATGGGAAGTCAGATTTTTAACCTTCACCGAAACAAAGAATTTGCACTCTAATATGGTTTATATTTGGTAAGGTAAAACCGTGTAGCTCTAAAATGTCACAAACATTTTTAGATGGGTTTCCTTAGCTTAAGAAGATTGCTTGCTTCAGATCTGTAAAGCACCTGTCTTAAAATGGGATGCTTGTGGATCGTCTTATCAGCAGGGAGAACAACAGTCTCTGCAAAACAAGACGTTAAGACAGACGGTGCACAGACAAGGGAGGCCTTCATGCATCATGTGTCTGCAGTTGAGGATCACCCCTCAGAGCACAAAGCAGCATGGGCTCTGTTCAGGGAACGAGAGAGAGAACATAGAGAGACTGTACGGATGATGTCGCCACAGGGCTCTCTCTCTCTCTCTCTCTCTCTCTCTCTCTCTCTCTCTCTGAGTTATGTAAGCTGTTTGGGCTAAACTGCGCTGCTGAAAATAACACAGATTGTATCCTCAGACACACAGAGAGACACGCGGTGATCCGACCGTCTATTTCCATCACGATTCTCCAAACTTTCTTAACGTGGGCACAACTTGAATTTGGAACATAATCCTCTTTTCTCTCCTCATTCCCCCATCGTTGTTCCCTTCTCACTACTAAATCACTACTATTCCTCAACACACGCACACTCTTACGAAGTGGTTTCGACGCGCTTTTTTGCCCCTTTTCTTTCTCCCAACAAATGCCACCACATGTGTGAGTAGGATCAGTCCTACTTGTATTTTTTCATACTGTGACGTCGCGCACAAAACACTTACTTTGACACAGTTCACTTCATTGTTTATGTTCAGCCTTCGATGGTGTTAATCTGTGATGCGCAAAGTGGTCTTAATCTGGTTGCCTGGCATCGATTGCTTCTGTCTCCGCACACCTTCGGAAGTCACGTTATTGGGTTCTAGCCTGTCGATCGACTGCAACATGCTGGGGAAAGAGAAAGAAGTCACACGCTGTCAATAGATGAGTTTCTTTTAGGCACATTAGGCCCAAACACCCAGAGGACTGTGCTTCATCTTTAATCTCTCTGCAGAGTTAATCCCATGGAGCTTGCTCTAAAACCTCTGTGGTGGAAGCAGCAGAGAAGGTGGTCTGTGCTGGTCACGGTGGAAGCCAAAGAGCTACAGGAGGTGCTGAATGAACACAGTGAGCTCCCAAACTCAGGATGCTGCAGGAGATCACAGGTGGAGGAGTGACGCATGATGATTGTTCTTTCCAGTGAGTGTAAATCATACCAAAAATTGTGTTTTCACGCTGTGAATGTGAAGAATTGCAACCAAGCTATATGATGGGTTATATAAAATTAAAAAAAAAACGATTCTAAAATGCATAATACAGTCTTTCAAATAACCAATTCAATCTATGAGGTTAGACTGACAGCAGATATCATGACCAATAAATATCATATAAAAAAAAGTAACTCAACCTTCCCTCACACAGTAAAGCCACGTCATTGACCTGTGTCACTTCAGGAGCGTGGGACATAATCAAACTTGAAACACCCAGTAGAGTTGATGGGACACGCAGAGATAACCAGTGATTGAATGGGTTAAACTGGTAACGCATCAAAACATACCATCAATTTCGATGAATGTTGTGGTGAGGCTGAAAATGATTAGTGCTTATTTCTTGTTAACGTGATTTTGTAAATCTAAACACTGATGTACATGCAGCCAACATGTTCATGTGTGTGCAGCACTCTTTCATCAGAAGCACAACTGTCTCAAAAGATTTCCTTTAATTCACGCTGCTAAGTCAGCCAGCAGCCATCTGGCCCCTACACACACACACACACACACACACACACACACACACACACATCCCTCACAGATATTAACACACATTTACAACAAACTCAGTGGGAATGACATCTGAGGGCATGCAGTCAGATAGAGGATGTTATGACAGGCCAGAGTGACCATAACTCCCAGCTGATGGAGCATGCAGACAGCGCTCTCTCTCTCTCTCTCTCTCTCTCTCTCTCTCTCTCTCTCTCTCTCTCTCTCTCTTTTGTTGGCCGGGGAGAATAGAGTAATTTATCAAGCCCCATTTTTTTTGTCTTGTCTTCGAGGCATTTGTAAACCCTTTCAGAGCTCTTGAACGTCTCTCTGCTGTCGTACTGTAAGTCCACTAAAGCTGCTCACTCCACCGAGGACGATGAGATCGGCACAATTAAATAAACTCAAAGGCCACGTGATAGCTGGGCTAACCCCGACAGGGTTCAGGAGATTGCACCGATAATAGGTTAAAGGCCAGCACAACATTTGGTGCTGCGACACAAATGTTCACGCTGTATCATGTAACACAAGGATGCACCCTCGCGCTGTAAAAATGATGCCAAACCGGACTCGGCACATGACTAACTCTGGTCAGCTGGCTTTGTGCTTGACATCAAACTCAAAACACTGTAGGTTTTTGTTGAATAATGTCGGCGTTTTTTCCACAACATGGCCTCGGAGAAGTTTCCATTTCAAGTGAATCGTACTGTGTGACATTGCATCGTTTTAGTTTGCCTCGGGTCTCCTGCTCCAACACAAACCAGTCAGTCAACAGTTTACATTCTAGGGACTCTTTAATCCAGAGTGACTCATGATGGTGACCAGGTAGGAGCTTCAGTGGTTTGCTTTTGAAAGAATCTTGGACCTTGCCGACCGTGTCACTGTAATCCTCCCATCCAAGATGTATGGTAAAGGCTGTAATCACATATGACTAGCACAGATAGTGTGGTTTACTTAAAGTTCAATGAGAGCATGAGAGAAAACACATAACTCATTTCTACCAAATGCAACCGCATAGCAGTTATGGCCTGCAGATTCAACATTCAATAATTTATTACCATTTCAGCTAAACATTGACTGGAACCTGTCTCGGTGTGCTCAGGACAGACAACAACAACAAAAAAACATTCAACAAATATGCACCTAGAATACACTTCAGCATAGACATATAAAAAATACTCTTGCGAGGTAAATAAAACATCAGTGTAACGTATAAAAATACCCTGCAGTGGTGCATTCAGAAGCTTGCTAGGGGAACACGGTTAAGTTGGAGTCCCAGGACCTGCTTTGAGCTTTAATTTAGCAAAGTTTCGTTTAGTCTGAGGCTTGATTTGCAATTATGCTATTAAAGCGTCTTCTGGTGCCCTGATAAGTTGTGCATCAAAAAAATGAAATAATTAAAATATGCACACAGAAAAAACCCGTTCGCAGAAAGCCGCTGCATAGTTTGCGCCCAGCATCGCTTTCCGGTGTCATTTTTAATGTTTTTCTCTCTGCCTGCTGATGTAAGATAATTAACTCAATGTTCTTCAGATAGTTAGAGGGGTCGGAGACATGTCAGCTCATTTAAAGATCATAGAGAAATATGCCGTATGCACATGCACCACGTCCAGTAAACGTGTGCATACATTATGCAACTGACTGCAAGCATGTATGTATTTCAAGAAAAATGGGTTTTCTTTTTAATTATAATTAATACGGAACACAAATTAACAGGAGAGCTGAACATGTTACCAGAGGTATTACAACACAGCTCATATGTTATCAGTACTTAGCTTTGTGTTAAGGGTGACTTTCCCAATAGACCCAAGAAGAAAGAGAGGCATCGAATAAATTGTATTGATACAAAGTCTTAGAGAATAGGTCGGTTTCTCCATATCCTATGTCTTTTACAATCTTTGCTAATGTCCTTGCCTTGCCTTAGTTATTGCATGTTGCTAGCTACAAGTAATACTTTAAGATGTTCACGTATTATACTTTGTGAGCATGCTCTGAGATCCATCCGTTTTGTCTGACTACTTCCTAAATGTGTAGGACTTAACATAATACCTCTTTAGCGCCAGCACTGCCATCCTCCATGTCCACCATCCTTTGTTCTGCTTCCAATACCGACCATATCTTTGAAATCCGTGGGAATTAATTGAACTTGCAGTCTTCTCTAAAGTCAGACAAATCCTTTTCATGTGTCTGGAAAAGGTGTCTAAAAGCCGTCTTATCTCAACATGTGTGCTGCTGTTGCTAGCTTGCAGGCTACCCACGGCCTCGTGGTCGATAACGTCATTGAAGTCGTCTCTTCCACAATCCTTTTATTGGGTCTCTGCAAGGATTTGCGTCTGGCCTTTCTCTGCTTTCCAGCGTGTTTTAACTTCAAAACAGGTGGACCAAATTCCTGTAGGGGAACATAGAAGAGCTTTCTGGGAGCTCTCTCTCTGGAAACTGCCACTTGCCTGAACTCCGCAAGCCCAAGACAACTTGGTTCATTACGGAGGCTGATGAAATTAACTCGAACCATAATGTAATGTCGAACCAGTGAAGCCCGGCTATCCGGACGATTTAAAAAAAAGGCACGTTCAAGTGGACCGACTGTGTTTTTAGCCCCAAGCTTACCAGCCTTGATTTGGAGCAAGGCAATCCGAATGTGGAGGATGAACACTTTGAGATGGGGTTTAATTAGTTTTGGGAAAACTCAGCCCTGGGCTGAGGATAACACCGGGCTACAACTCGCTGCGATAAAACCACAAAAGATGAAGTGAAGATGGCAGCGGCCGCAGGGTTTCCAGTTAATGCTGTGAGGATTACAAGTGGTGAGAATTGCAGGATGGAAAAACAGAGGAAGTACGAAGAGGAGGGAAGGAAGCAACGGAGGAAGGAGCTGGATTTTGGGCTACAGGAAAGGTATTAAAGTGAGCACAGCAGGGATGGAGGGAGGGAAGACAGAGGGGGAGAGCAGAGGGAGAAAGGAAGGGATTAAGATAAGGAGGGAAAGATATTAGGAGTGAGAAATGTCTGAAAAGGGTGTCAGACGAACAGGAGCTCATTTTCTTTGGAAGCAGTCGATTTATTCCCAACAAATCCTCACAGGTAAAGGTTAAGTCAGGTGGTTTGTCGGTACCTTTCAAAAGGACCCATTGTTATGATGTTAGTGAGTAGTACCTTATGCTCTCATCGGCTGTATCGCCCCTTGAAAGACTCCCGACATATAGCCTGCTAGATATCGGGAATGTGTATGTGATGAATTGGCAAGGCTCTTGGCTCACCTGAACAGTTTCAACAAGTTCAACAATTCACACGTAGCCGTCGCGCACCAATTTGACTCTGATCTGGGCCTTTTGTCGAGGAGCCTCAAAGACTGTTGGCGAGTGGAAGATCAGGGCTAAAGTCTGAATTAATGGTATGTGAGTTTTCTGGTCTGTCAAAGCAACTCAAACTTCTTGGTAATCAATAATTTTGTACGGTAGATCAAATGACAACTCATATGGGAAACGGATTCCTCTTAGTGATGAAGCCACAGAAAATAATCATCAGACTTCCATCGGCTCCACAGATCATTTATTGTCTTTCAGCGTATTAACTTCCTTTAACTTCCTGGAACTCCACCGTTTTAATTCAGTCTCTCTCTTTTCAGATTCAATAAGCAGATGGTGTCATTAAAAAAGCTATGATAAAGTCAGCGACTACTAATTTAGCAGCTGAAGGGCCAGACATTTCCCCCAGGAGTTGGTGGGTACCAAAAACAGAGCTAAAAGGAGAGTTAATATTAAACTTCAATTCATCGGGTGGCTTTTTTGTTTATATATTACTGTTTGCTATCTAGGGATGTAACAATATGCATATTGTTATTGATTTGTATTTTATTAAAGGACATATCTGTAACCAAAACAGCTATACGTCAACATACATAATTTACAACGGCATCTTCCGAATGTGTTAATAAGCAGAACGAAACAAAAAACGGGCTAGATGGCATGTCAGAGTTCAGGCAGCCTCCCACAGCAGATTCAGACCATGCCAAAGTAATAACTAATGTCACGGAGTGTTTATTGATGGGTACGGATTTATTACTTACACTTTTGCCAAGTCCTCTTATAAGGCGATAATATGTCAGTGTTGTTTTCACAGGTTGTTTAAGCTGCCGGCAGAAATGGTTCCATCCAGGACACCACATAAAACGCTGTTGTTTTGTTGCTTGTCAGTGAAAGAGAAGGTGCAGGGGCTGGGCTGGACTGAGGTAATGGAGCTTATGGTAGGATTGTTTTTCTGTGTCAAAATCAGGCACTAACACCGACCGGGAGATTGGGAGAGTTTGTTTCTATTTGTCCAGAAAAGGAAGTGGACGGAGTCGAGCAAGGCAGAGTGATATAAGCTATGAGCAAGCAGAGAAAAAAACCAAACATCCACAGCTTTGCGAGCATATGATTTGATCCCGCTCCAACTGAGAGAGCACATAAATCTCCCTCTGTGAAGGACAGGTAAGGACGGGCGACACACAGGTTGCCTTTCACCGACAGCTTTCCGGACTCTTTAATTACCCCCGTCCTTTTGTCTTCTTACGCCTCAATATTTACAACCATATTGTCACTCCATATGTCTGCTGCAGGCACAGCGATGTCGCCAAACCGTGTTTATGTATCACAGCCGGTTGGAAGATGGCATTATCCCTGATATTATGGCTCAACAGAGAGCTGTTACCAATCAGGCCACGGGCACAGAAAGGATCATAAATAATTAAGCCTCTGTTCAGTCGGCACTTTCAAATTCCAGGAAGTATTAACGATTGGTGGATCCGTCCGGCCCATGAATGTCAGTAAACACTCCAGGTTGAGGACAGAAGGTCTAATCGAGTTCTGATGTAATCAAGTCAAAGAGCTGATAGCTAACACTCTGGAACTCAAACGACTGGAGCGTGACACGGTTTCTCTCCGCTGTGCGGCTTTCGTTAAGTCACAACAGGAGCGTTTGGGCTTCAGGGTCACTAAACTTTAATATTGATGTCGGGGGAGTTGTCCTGTCTTGCTCTTCTCTTATCTGATTCACAGGCCTTGATTAGACCTTGCCGCGGGACGCTCAAAGAAGAGCTCCGAGTCTGGTAGCGATATTGATCCCGCCGAGCCATAAAACCTGAAGCACATGTCAGACTCTGTCTGCCTTATTATCGCCAGATTAAAAAATCATATATTTGACTTGTTGATTAAGGCGCAGAGCGTCTAATTGTTGTCTTATATAACAAATCAGTTTTTAATGAGGGGGAGGCTGTTCGGGGTTCTTATTAATGGGTTGCTTCATGTCATGAGCATATGTGGCTCGCTGCTTTGCTCACTGGCCTCATCCTATTTACAGAAGCAGCTCCGCTCAGTGTGTTTGAGTAGAGACTGGAACAACAAGAACTTCACCTCTTATAAAAATAAGCTTCACTGCACTTTATTGGTCAGACCCTGCTGTCACATTACAGCTGCTGCCTCCTCTTGACTGTGCTGACGCTGTGACCCTTTCCTTCCTGACTCGGTCCACAGGGCCATGTGGGAAAAGCTCACAAGTCCTTTTAGGATTTTGACGTTTTTGTGAGATTATTGCAGCAATAAATGTGTACATGTCTTGTTGATTTCACTTGACTGTTGTAAAGGTACAATTTACAGCTTGTTGTGTCTGCTTGTCCAGACTGAAATATCTACTTAAACTAAAATAACTATTGGATGGATTGCCACAAAATATTCTGAATATTCGCTGCCCAATCCTACAAACGTTGATGACCTTTCCTCTGGTGCCATCATCAGGTCAAACTACTTAACAGTACGAGCAAATACCTGCCAAACTAATGACATTCCCATTAGCCTCATCTCTGCTTTGTGTTTATGCTAGGACTGCACACACATTCTTAATTAAAAGGTTGCCTTTGGTGAACAATTCCATATAGTTTACCTCTTAGAATTAACCATTAACTGACCTCCATTCTCATCGCCACACTATAACAGCACAAAGCTTACGAGAAGTAATCCACCAGCATCAGCCATCCCTCCATCTGACTCCATGCTGGTTGGACCCCTGAGCTTTCTTTAATAGCCTGTCAGAGATATGGTTGATCAGCGATCCGCTGTGCTGCGCTGTAAGCTGCTGTGCAACATTTGTTCAGTGTGTGGTGGATACAGGACCTTTGACATGCAGCAACAGGTGTAATTGATAACATTAATAAGGTCTGCTTATGCATATTGGCTCCCCGATAAATGTTTATCTCACTTAAGACCGTTAATGGACTGAACATAATGTCATTAGTGGCACCTGTGCTACTCTTGCAATGACAGTAATGTTTGACTTGAAATGTGCCTATTTTATCTAATCAAGTTGCACAATTTTTTCCATTTTTAAAACCAATTTACATGGTCTCTTAGCAAATGATTTAGTAGCAATAGAGAACCCATCCACGGAGACGTATTAATCTGTGTCAAAAAGTTAAAGGAAAATATGAAGGTGCAATTAATAATCTGATATGTATGTGTGTAGCCCTGTCACTAAAACTGAAAGCATGAAAAAAAGGCACGTTTGACACAGTCACACAGGTGTTTGCAGTTATGACTGATTGTGCTCAAGTTGGAGAAACTTGCTTACTTACAATGATGATGAACCGGCTGTCAATCAATCACAATCTGCACATGCTCACCCAGCCCTGAGGAGAGGTCCAATCAGGCATAATTGAGAACACCTGTGTTGGTGGAGTGAGGCTGCAGGCTAGGAGGGGGGGGGGGGGATGCTTTCTTTTCATCAAATACTGATTTTCTATTTGTCTTGCCTGAATATGTCGCCCAGAAAAAATCCTTACTGGGTCTTTAGAATGTGAAACACCTGATAGCTGAAGGCCCTTTGGGATATTTAAAGGCCTTGAACATCAACAAACTTTTAAAAGGCTCCTGTTTCACTAGGCATACTCTCCCTCATGTGCGCGTGCTACTGGGAGAGCCTTATAAGGCAGAAGATCTGTGTTAGACCTTGAGACCTTTGTCCCGTGATAGACACACTGGAGTCGGGTGCAACATGTGGTTTTACAGGGAAACCCTGCCAGCAAGAGCCGGTGAGGTCTCCGCCGTTCGGGGAAGCGAGAGGGAACAAGTTCACGTCCTGTCCTGCAGATCTTCATAAGCAGCGAGAAGAGGAAGAGGAGGAAGAGGGGAGTTGCGTGAAAACGCGCAACGAGTGGTGGGAAGAAGATACCCACAGTTGAATTTGAACAACAACGCAACTTTCGTTTTCACGGACGATTTGGCGCTCGCGCATGAGGCAGACACGAGTGGCGCACGCGGAGAAGTGACGTGCAGCAGCTCCGGTTTGACCGACGCATCTTCTGACTGTTGATGTGTCCATGTGGCGCAGAGCGTTAAACTAGCCGCCGACTCCCCCCCCCCCCCCTTGTTTTATTTATCCTCGCTCACCACCGCTCGAGTATCAGTTACCGGGTCCCGTCCAATCCCCGCGCACTGTCGAGCTGTGGAGGAGAGACAGCAGCGGAGAGCAGAGCGGAGCGAGGGAGGCAGGGAGACGGGCTTCGGAGGGGAGAGACAGCGAGCGGAGCGCACACACACACACGCATCCAACCAACCATTTATCCATCTACCGTCTATCCTCCTTCACCCCCGCCTCCTCCTCCTCCACCTCGCCCGCCAGGTCCTCCTGACTGCAGCTGTTTTGGGTGAACCGGGGAGGCGCGAGGCAGGATGCGCGATGGGACAAGCGTGCGGACACGCGCTCCTCTGCCGTAGTCAGCCGCCGTCCTCCGAGATGTAAGTGTGTGTGTGTGTCCAACAACTATGTGTGTTGTGTTTCTCGCCACTTGTGCGCGCCGCGCACCAACCGAACGACGCACATGGCGCCTATAGCGTTGATCCGGAGGCAGACTGGTGGCGCTGCGGGTGCAGGGAGCGGGACCTGCCGTCAGCCCGCCCGTTTGATCCGTGCATGTTGCTGTCAGTGTAGACCGGTGTGTAACGAGCTCACCTCCATCACACCGTGATGTCACTTGGATGTTCTCGTGGTGAGTCTTCTGGGAGTTTATTGACCTTGGTATCCGAACAGCAGCTTTCTCTGATAGGCTGCTCTCCCTCTAATATCCCTGCTGGGAGATGCATTCGCTCCTAATTGCATTCCGCAATAGCTATGTAAAAAAAAAAAAAAAAAGGTGCTTACTTTGTGCAAACCACATTATCCTAAAATAGTGTGTGGCCTGATCTGACACTTTCTAATGGCATCAATTTATAAAATGCTTATAAGCTCTAACTAACAGCTGTATTAATGTTTAATACATAATTTGTTGCTGCCTTATAGAGCAAATGACAAGAAAAGCTTTGGGTTGAGATATTCTCTTTGATCCATTGGACATACCTTGTGGAATAAGGCTTTATTGCCATCTTGTTATACATAAATAAATAATTAAAAAAGAAACACCAACCACAGAGATTTTCGTAGCCCACATTTGTAGTTATAAGTAATCAAGCACTGGGATTCATGAACCATTAATAAAGCTCTCTTTATAAGCTTTATAGAACTTGTACCCACTGTGCAGTTTCACTTTGAGAACCCGCCAAAACTCAGAGTTTACAAAAAGGCTTCCGGTGCGAACCAAATGTTTTGAACCTGAGGCCGTTCATGAAAAGTTTACATCTCTGAGTCAGAAACCAACCTTATAATGCAATAAGGCGGCCCGGCGTTTCATAATACCTCTGTGTAGCTTCCAGTCTCAGAGAGGTGATGTTGTTCAGTCTGCCATGTAAACATGCAGCGCCTGCTTTATTTAATTAAATCTACTGCTATCTATCTATCTATCTATCTATCTATCTATCTATCTATCTATCTATCTATCTATCTATCTATCTATCTATCTATCTATCTATCTATCTATATATGTGGTGAAATCTTCCTTCAGGGCATGTCTTGGTTGAAATTATCCCCTCTCCCTCTCTCGTAGCTGAATTTGCAGATAATAACATTGTAATGCTGTTATATGCTGATTGCACAAAAATATTAGCAACATCCCCCCCTCATATCAAGTTTCAACCCCGATATTGTCTCAAAGTTGAAAACCCCTCCTCTAATGTGCCCCTCCTTGTATTATTGGTTTAAATTCAATAAGGGAAACCACTGAAGGATAATGGCTTTTATTCTCTTCACCAGTGCTCGTCCGGAGAGACTAAGCTCCTTACGTTTTGATGGCCAGTCTAGGAGAAAATAACCAGAGTTGGAGGGATAATGAGTCTTGCCAGGTGGACGTCAGTGATCTCTGACGTACAATAAGTTTCAGGAAACGGTCTCACCTGCTCCCCTCGAGCTGGAGTCGCTCCTAGTGATCGGTTAGGGTCGCGTAGCGTGATGTCTGTCATGAAATGCAGGAGCAGATGTCGTGTGTCTGCCTTTATTTGGGGATAAATATCCTCTTGAGTTTTGTGAACACGTAAACCTGTCCTAGAGGTGCATCGGCAGCCTTTTGTGTTTCATCATGATGATGTTTTTTTGGGGGGTTGTAGCTTTAAGAGTCTGCTACTCATCAGAAATATTGACCACGCTGTACAGTTCCAGGAATCTGTGTATTCTGTCCGAGATCAGACCTCCGATCACCATCGATGTGTACTGTTTGAGGCTCTCTCTGCCTTCACGCTGCTGTGTGTGTGTTTGTTTGTTTTTGAAAAGCCTTTGAGGAGGAAACGGTGGTATTCAACGCACTCTGTTTATCTTGCATCATTTCAGCAGCCGACAGGCATCGGCCTTGTAATCGGCATTTGGGTGTGCGTATTTGTGTGCAAGCTGCGTGTGCACGTGGTCAGTCTTCAGCCTGAAAAATATTGCTATTTACTGGATTGACGCCAGGAAGTCAGATCCCCTGGCCTCCTTCTGAACACACCACACACACACACACACACACACACACACACACACTCATTAGGAGTCAAGTTACAACTGCTGCTGCGTGTGTGTGTGTGTGTGTGTGAGAAAAAGAGAGAGAGAGATGCTGACGTTGCACTGTGCTATCATCAGTAATGGGCTCATCAATACTAAAATATTCAGACAGAGAGGGAAGAGGGCGATACTGTGAAAGCAGAGAGAAACCATTGTGAGTTGCATGTGTTTATGTGTGTTTATGGATCTGCAGAATATGTGTGCTCTAGCAAAAATGTTTGTCTTAAAAGGATTAAATACGCTGATTTATCTTATGATTACTTGTTTCTGAGCCCAGAATTGTATCTCGGATGCTCAGCTTAAAGCACAACATACTGCATGTACTTGAAATGTTTACTTTGGGGTAGGTTCATAACAAAGATCACTAACTTTTTCTATTTAAATAAACATGCATAGTATAATTTGAATTGAGGACTGTTGTTTTGTAGTCAACATGCAAATCAAGCATGTAATTAATTTTGAATTGCTGAACTGAAAGAATATTTGGTTGCATTCATTTTCTGCATGACTATCATAAGGCGATTAGGATGGATGTCGCCAAGCCATTCCAGCTGAATCATCAGTACGAAAGTGGTCTGTTTCAAAATAAATACATCTGTATCTGTAATAAAAGGCCAAAGGTCAAAAGTGTGAGAAGAGAGAAATAAACGATTGGCTCCCAAGCTAAAAATATTCAAACACCAAGTTTAATATTCTGGTCCCAATCACCAACCACCGAGTTTATGATAGAAGCACTCTACAGCTTTGATAATATATTCAGTAGTTTTAATCAGCTTGAGATTCTGGGTTTGGGTCTTAAGTGAATTAATAAGTCATTAAGTGTTTTATTCCTGATTTCAAAGATGAAGCACTCTCTGTGCCGCTGGCCACACAAAACTGAAGGAACAAACTTTACATCTCAGAAACATAGCTGAAAAGACTTGCAACCACATACCGTAACAGAAACCTTGTATCATTAAATCTTCCAGGAGATTGAAATTCTCCTGGATTTGAGGTTATTGCTGAGAGATGAACTCAAATCCAAACAGCTCTCAGCAGCTCTCAATAATAAGATTAATAAATCAATTAAAGCCAAGTGTAAAGCCGAGTGAAGCCAAGTCCGAAGTGCCTTAAACCTGCATTCTTTCTAACAGCCATCAGGGGGCGACAAGTCAGATTGTATAGAGGTCTGAGAACATGACCCTACTTTTCACTTGTTTAACTCAACATAGTAAACATTAGGGGTGTAACGATTCATCTACTATATCATTGTAGCGATTTTTATTCCCACAATCCAACTACATAGATAGGTGCTCGGCAAGTTGTCCTTAACTGAGGACAAATATGTAATGTATTAATTTATTTGCCATTAATCGTTGTTTACTTGTTTTACATCCATAACTATTTTAAAGATGGAAGCAATAGGAAACGTGTTTGAGAATGTACTTATTTCCCCCCCTCCCCCTTTCTAATAGTGTATATATCTAATGCAGCTGAAGGAGCCGTGGTTAATAATCATATTTTTGCAGTGTTTGTGATGGAAATCTAGAAGGCAAATAAAAGCAAATAAATTGCCTGATGACTCAAAGTGTTACGACTACATTTCCTTGGCAAGTACACTAAATATATGCCATTACAAGTCTGGTATTTTGCTTTGTGTGTGTATTTAAGCCAGACGGCATGGATGGATGCACTCATTAAGCAATGCCAACAAGCAGTGAAACAGAGTGTAATCTATATAACGAGATGCGATGCAAATGTGCCGATCACTAACCGGGTGGAAATCCACTATATCATTAGTTTGGGCGTTGTTTGGTTCTCCTTGATTTGTCTTGTAATCCACCAGTGATTTCCTGAGTTGTCCAGTGCCTCCAATTGATGCACCATATATAAAAGCTGCTTATTAAATCATCATGAATGAAATTGGCTCTTTGCAAACTGCTAGCAAACACAGTGCCCCCAAACGGAGAAGTAAATGATACCAACATTGTGTTGTGCGGTGGTTTTGTAGAATTATTTGTATGTTTAACATGTTATCAACGCTGGAAATACTTCAGCCGGTTCAACTGTCCACATTTGCAGATGAACGTGAAAGTAAGACGTACAAAGACGCAAAAAACGCAGATTTTCAATCGCTAGAGTGGTTGACAGTGTTTCTCCGTCCCGTTAGATTTTACATTTAAAGTCCCAGTCGGCAACATTCTTTTGATCATATTCACTGAAGCTGACACTATGCTCCTGATCGAACAACATAAATCATCCGGTTTTAGAAAAAAAGGCGCGCCTCTACGTGCATGTAGAGCCTGTTATTTGTTTTGCAAAAAAATTGACAGAGCCCGGATCATCCTGTCCAATCAGCACGCAGGGCTGTGTTCGTGCACACACAGCCCCTCTTCCCTCGGGTCGTACCACTATCACAGGGGGGAGGCGGAGGGAAGTAGAAACAAGCTTCCAATTCCTGGTTAAAAACTGAAACGAGGAGGTCCAAAACAACCAAGGAAAAGAAAACACTGATGGAAAAGAAGGAAAAAAATAAAGATAGCGACGGTGCTCGTGATAAAACCAGAGTCAAACATGGGACCCGTGTTTCAAAGGTGGCGTGATCTAAGGGATTTCAAAGGGCAGGAAGTCAAGGGGAAGGAGCTCGTGGTCGTGGGGGAGGAGCCTGAGAGTTGTAAACATTCAAAATCTGACAGAGTGCCCTCCATCCTCCAGACTTGCCGACTGGGACTTTAACTGAGATAATCCCAGTCGACGCTGTGCACAATGTGAGTCAGCATCATTTCATTAATGGGACTTTGCATGAGGTGTTGGAAGTGTTTTACTGTGAAGCTGCTGCAGGTCTGCGATGTACATGAACACGAACGTTTACATTTTCACCAGTCAAGGCAGGTTTAGTTCCAGATCGAAACGTTTGGAGTGTACTGTATACTGTATATGAATCCCCCTTAGACCCGCCGTACAGCTGTGATCGGACACTTTATTATAATTCATAATATATTCATAGTATTCATTAATTTTACCTTTTTGTCTGCAGTAAACATTCTTGTTCACTATTGTGTGCTTTTGCAGTCTTTGTCTAGAAATGGTGTAAGAATGTTTGCCATCTCCGTTGCTTCTATTGTGGGTTTTGCACAGAAATAGAAAACCTGGCCAGCTGGTCACTTGCATGACAGTTTCTCACACCTTATTAGGAAGCATCATTTTAAAGCCCGAGGCTAGAATTACACTTAGGTTGAGCTTAAGGTTTCATATGTTGCGGGTTTAAGAGGAAACCTGCAGAGTGGAGGTCGGAGGAAGGTTGAGAATTCAGTTTATGAAATAAGGACGCACCGATGCAGTGCTTTGGGTATTGGCCAATACAAGTACAGTGTTTTCACTAACAAGCTGTAGATCAGGCTTTACTTTAACATTAATCACCCAACTTTGTGAAACGAAACGTAACAAATATGTTTTATTTATTTACTTTATTGTTTTTTTTTAAATAAAGCATGCACCAGCAACAGTCAATAAAAGAAATCAACAAAAACAATTAACATAAACTTAATCTAAATGTAGTTACAAGTTGACCAAAACTTAAGCAGGAATTAAAATCCCTAATATGACAGGGTAAGTGTACAGCTCCAGGGAGTGAATTATAGTCAATACGATATCATTATTATGTGTGTGTGTGTGTGTGTGTGTGTGTGTGTGTGTGTGTGTGTGTGTGTGTGTGTGAGAGAGAGAGAGAGACAGCTCCTGTCAGCATCCTTATCTCTATGGACTGTTGCCCCAGTGTGGTGTGTGTGTGTGTGTGTTTATAAGTGTGCCGTTGTTTAGAACCTGTGTGTGTGTGTGTGTGTGTGTGTGTGTGTATGTGGTCACATTTGTGCTGCATACAGTAATCCAGTGGGCAGCCTTAACTGTGTGTGTGTGTGTGTGTGTGTGTGTGTGTGTGTGTTTCTGAAGGTGTTTTTCTCTCTGTCAAGGTGTCAAAATACTGCGGCTTGGTTGGTGCTCCTTGGCGTCTTGACATGACACCGGCTCTCATTCAGCTTGTCAGCATGCGTTTCCGACGCATCCAGCCCGCTGTGTGACGGGTGGAGCAGTTGACGGATGTGGATGTGTCGCACAGCTTTCCAGGAGGCCGCTGCTCATGAGCCGCGTGGAACCGAACGTAACCAGTTTGTCAACCTAACTTCCGGTGACGGCGGAGGTTTACTTTGAAAAGACTCTGTTTGTGACACACATATATCTCCACGCCGTGACTGTCATGTGCAAAAGTGACGCTCGAAGCAAAAGTAGAGCATCATGGAGCTCTGAGTGTGTGTGTGTGTGTGTGTGTGTGTGTGTGTGTGTGTGTGTGTGTGTGTGTGTGTGTGTGTGTTGTGTGTACACACTCCCCTGAGAGATTAACGTGGGAGGTGAGGCAGCTGTGTTTGGGACACAGCGCTTTGGTTCAATTAGGAAACAGTATAAAGCAGCCCCTCTGTCTGTGTGTGTGTGTGTGTGTGTGTGTGTGTGTGTGTGTGTGTGTGTGTGTGTGTGTGTGTGTGTGAGACGAGACCTCATTGACAGGCAGTTGAGGTGTGTGTGTGTCCTCTTGACTTATAGGAGTAAATCGTTACATCATGTATGTTTTGGGGCAGGTTTATGTCTAAGATTGTAAGTTTTACGTGCAGGCTTTGTGGAGTTTGTCTGTGTTGCTCCGGTGGGACTCTACGACGCTTGAATGCATTCGCTCCTTTAAGTTTGAAGGTCATTGCAATTTCATTGTGAGCAGCTGTTTTAGTTTGCACTGCAGCTCCGCTCATTTGTTTTTGCAGGCAACGTGTTTGTCTTGCTTCAGACAGACGCAGGGTCATTGTCGCAGTATGTAAGCAGAGAGGACTACCGGATCCGTTATTTATTCTTTTGCTCTTAAAAACCCGGCGGTCATAAAAGTAAAGTTATTTGAAGAAGAGGCCGACGAGAAGTGGGAGATTAAAATGACACAAGATGACTGAAGTAAATTATTTATGAATCTCAGACTGACAGACACAAATAATAACAACCCTCTGCTCAACATCTCACAGATTTACAGTGTAGCGAGGAGAGATTACTTCTCTCACATTCAGCTTTCCATGCCTGGAAAAAAACCCAACCCCAAAGCTTTTCACAACATTTTTGTGTTGAGTTTGTGCAAGTTATTGGACATAAATGGCACCATGGTCAGCGACTCCCATGCCTCCGTTTATTTTGTTGTAATTTGCAATTGCTTTGGTGGTTTGTCGTCTTTATACATCTTTCCTGTTATAGAGTCATTGTTTTATTGCTGTAGTTTTAGCTGCTGGATGGCCAACGTTATATCGACGTTGTTACAGTAGTTATTATTGCCGGTATCGTGCCTCTACATTAGAGTGGCAGAATGTGTTCCTGTGCTCCGGTTCCTCTTGCCCTGACTGCAGGGCTTTTTCTAATCGATCGGCTCTATTGATCGACTCACACAGAGATAACGCCAGCGACTGACTGTAAGAGTCACATTTGGGACATTCGGGGTGTTTTGCGATGCTTGTAGGGGTCAATGAAATGAGTCGTATGAACATTGTATAGACGCCACATACATAAACCCATCAGTCCCTCATGCACACACACGTTCTGTGGTAGCTGCTGTAGATCCGTCTGCAGGCTACCTCACGGCTGATTGCCAAATGGAAACAAGGCGATGATTGTTCAACACATGGACGCTATTGACCGTTCCTGTCCTCGGCGTCCGTGGCTCCTGTTGCATCGGTTTACTCACTCATCGTTTCCGACAGACTGACTCCCTCTACTCTTCATCGCCTCATTTGTGCGCGGTCGTCCCCATTCATCCTTCCTGTCTGGTTTTCTCACTCCCCTGTCCCGACTTTCCACCTTCAGAGTCACCGCCAGACAGACGGGGAGAGGGTGAGACAGGTGTGACAGAGAAGGGAAAAGGCTGCGTGATAGATGAAGGGCAGGTGTTTCATCTAAGGGTTGTCCATGTTGCCTGGCAACTAATGGTGTCACAGGTTACCCGACTTAGGCATAATATATTCCATCAGTCCTGAATCTAGTGTTTTCCTCCTTTGAGAGCCGCCTGTATTTTTGTCTTTTACGGTCTTGCAAGCATGAACCAACGCATTTCTTTAATGTATTACATTGTATTCATTGCACATTTGTGAATAAGCGTCAGAGGTGTGTTTTAACTGCAAGTGCGACGTGTGACCAATGTATCGACTGGAGGTTTTTATTCCTTTTTTCACACGTGAATATGGTTGTGTACTGACCCAATGACAACAATGACAACAATGACAAGGTAATTATCATCCCAATTTGAAACACAGTACTATCACGCTAGCTTTAGTGATTAGGGCTGCAGCGGTATAGAAACTTCCTCACCGCGGTGGTAGAAAAGCGCCACCTTGAGGCTTTCTGATACCACAAAAAAACTTCCTTGTGTTCAATTTGTACCTGTAAGGAGGGGACGGTGTGATTGTGAATAATTGAAATTCATGAAAATCATCAACATATGCTTAAAACTCTTAAAATGGTACAAAGTCGCTTTACATTTCGCAAAGCTTTTTCAAGTCAAGATATTTACGAGTATCTTGATAATGGAATTGATTAACGATAAAAATACGATAAAATCGTATATCATCCCATCCCTACCTGCACCGATGATGTTGTATTTGGTGCAGTTTGGTGTGCAGTTTTTCTGTCTGTACTTTTGAACAACGATGTTCATGTTCATGTTTTCAGACATTATATTAAACTACAAATACTTCTACTACTAACATTAAAACAGTAATAGTACATGTATTAACAGTACTTTTTTGTCAACAACTACAGTGATTTACAACAGGGTTCAGTCAGACAACAAATACAGCAGGTTGATCTGAGCCAAAAGATAAAAGAAAAGAATAATCAACCATGACACAATGAACTAATACAACTGTGACAGGAAGGAATAAAAGAGATTACAACACAAGACAGTCATCAAGCTGTTGAAATGAGAAATAATAAAAATAGATTGTGAAAATCCTGTTGCATTAAAAATAGCATTGAGGAGGGATTTAAGAGGGAAAACATGCAGACTGAGCGTCCTAAGATCCTCAGGCAGGGCGATCACAGCCTGACCACAGAAACGTGGTCATCAAAAGTCCCCCGCTGGAAGATCACAGAGTCGACGAAACCAGAACCACCGCCATGTAAGGCTAGATGTAAGCAGTGAGCTCTGTTAATCTGAACCAGGGTGAAAAGCTGTGTATAGGACAAGTTGAAGACAGGAGATGGATGTTTTTGCTTTTTAATGACAGCAAGAATACAAGGAAACACAGTAATCAAGACTGGGAGAAAGTGAATGGCCTTTTCAAGGTGAGAAGAAATGTATTATTTGAGTGACTTTAGAGATTTGATTGATGAAGGAGGTGAGGGTCTGAAATTACACCCCGGAGATTTCTGGAATTATTTTGAATTTGAAAAGTGTGAGGTCAGAGGAGAGCTGGACAAAAAGCAAACCTTGGTTATAAACCACAAATCTCCGAACCCATTTAACCAGACTCCCAGAAACTCAGCTAAGACGCCCGAGCCCAAACCGCACTGGAGGAGACATCTCATCATGTGACATCGTTCCAGGTCTCTCAGGTCATGCTAAATAGGAAGTGCATTAGCGTGACTGCTATGGGGTCAATGTTTTATGTCTAATTAATATTTAAAATAATGCGTCATGTTCGAGAGTTCCATTTTGGTACAATTTGCAGCATCAGTTCTGTGAAAATATTTTTCATAACCAAAACAAATTGGTTCTGAAAAAAACTGAAAAATTGCTTAATGAATTGGAATGTGACCATGTGAATCGGAAACCAATCGATTCAGGAAATCAGTAAAGGTCGACTAGATGCTACAATTGCTTTTAAATGGCAATTGTTTTTCGTCGGAACATTAATCATTTAGATGGATCGACTAATTGGTCAAATAGTCGATTAATACGTAGAAAATGAGTCAAAGAATGTTTCATGTAACTGATAGATGAATTAAAAACAAACAGAAGGGATAAAAATGTGTTGTACATGCAAACTCTGCTGTAGGGAACACTGCAGCAGCTGCTCATATTGGGAGAGAAAAGCCTGTGGAATATATATACACACAGTATTTTTAGGTGGAAGACAACACGGGGTTATGTTGAGTACATTGAGCTGAGGTGAGGCGTTGCAGACAGGACCACAGAGCCGGCATCACACACACTCTGCACATGCGCCAGTCACTCGGTGGTCCACCGAAGACATGGAGTCTCTCCCAGACCGAGCCGGCGGTTTTAAAAGCACGGGATGGACAGTATGTAAACTAAACCGACTGTGTACACCACGCTGTCACAGAGTGCTCTGAGGTTAGCGTACAGATGGACAGAAATGTTAAGTGCTTCTACGAGAGGCTTTCAAGTCACATTAATAGAACCGTTTCAGAAGCTTGATGCCTTGACTTTAAGCACAGGATTTGTTAGAATAATAATCTTTTCCGCGTGTGTAGTCAGTTTAAGCAGCGGCCAGTCACTCGGTATAAGAATAACTGCATACAGATACCAAAAATAGATGGCCAAGGCATTGTGTTACGGCCCAAATATTTCAGTATTGAGTATTTTGCATGGAAGGAGGTATGTGGTGATACATAATTTAAATGATCCCAGTTGTAAAGCCAGCCTAATAACAGCTAATGTTTTTTATAACCATAGTATATTCGACATGGATCACCTGTTACGCTGCTTTACAAACCTTTTGCTTAACTGAATGCGAGGCAGGCTGTGTTGGTGAGCGCTGTACTGTTTTGAAGCGAGGTAACACTCGGGGGTTCAAATGCAATGTGAGGTTGGAGACGGCTTTTGTTTGTTTGAACTTTTCTGTCAGATTTTAGAAGGAATGCATGCAACACAGTGGTAAAAACGTCCCCCGGACAAACACACAAACACACACTGTCCTTGACCTGCGCTTGTTCTCCAGTAGGAACACTATGCTCCGTCCTCGGGCCACGTATGTGTGCTAAAGAAGAAATTACAGAAAAATGCAGGCTTACACACACACACACACACACACACACATGGTTGCATATTGTATTTAAAGGCTTGTGGAATACAGTCCAGGTGGACTAACTTCCCGATCATAACACAGAGACATACACCATTAAAAACACACATGCACACGCAGATGAAGACGGATGCAAACGGCGTTCTGCGGTGTGAATCTGAAGCTGCTCGTTCGAGGTGATGCTCATTCCGCTGCCGTGCTGTCAAGACAAATAAGAGTCTTGGTGTGTGAATCTGTCAGCATCTGTCTGTGTATCGTGACCCCCAACTGGTCCCCTTTCACACCTCTCCCATCATGCCTCAATCAATCACTCACTCACTCACTCACTCACTCACTCACTCACTCACTCACTCACTCACTCACTCACATAGTCATAACTGCCCAGAGGCTCTTCTCCTTTACCTCTCTTTCATTCCGCCCTCTATCTTTTTTCCCTCCCTTTACTTTCTTAGATTTTTCCCTTTCAAGTCAACTCGAGCATTCAAACCCTTGTTTTACTGCCAGCAGGGGGTTTAGCAGGGGTGTATGTGCTGTTTGCACATGCATGTGTTCACGCATGTCGGCACAAACGCACTGCAAGCGTACGTCCGTGTGCACACAGCTGGATGTGAGTTAGCAGATGTAAACCGCGAGCCTGTTTGCGGTTCATGTGGCGGGATGCTGCATGCATCCAGATGACGTCCATGTTTTTTCGCCTCCACATGGAGCCGACAGGTGTCCATGTGTGTCACGGTCCGGCCCGGCGTCTCCAGGTGCAGCTTCCTCCGCATCAAAGTGTGGAGAGAGTCTGTGTGCCTTTCATAGCTCCAACCTCTTTTCTCTGGAGAGTTTATGTCTTTGATGGCCCGCTGCACCTTTTTAAAGTCTTTTTTTCCCTGTTTGTTGAGAAGCTTCCTCACAGCGGAGTGGATTGATGTCTAAGAGGGGGCACGCTTGCTTTCATCTCTTTTGTCTTTTTTTTTTTTTTTTACCCCATCACTTCCAGTAATCTGTGTTTTTCTCTCTTCTCTTTGCATCTGTCTGTTTACTCCTCGCTCTGCCTCTCTCTGCTCAACTGTCTGCCTCTTTCATCCTCGCCTTTTGCCTTTCAATCAGGACGAGGAAGTGTGTGTGTCGCACCGTCACCTGTTTTTCTCCGGAGTGAAATTGCATCGGGGGGGGGGGGGGGGGGGCAGAGCTCCCCGGGTCCCTAACAAGGCAGTCTGGGGAATCTGCTTTGATATCCTCAACAGTTTGGTAGCCGGTAATGAGGAGGTGGATTTAGTTGTGATTGGAGCCGGCATTCTTTGAATCATAGTGCCGTCTCATGTTTGTTGATGGTGCTGTGTTGACTTCTCATTTTCCCGCCGCGCTGTTTATCACTCGCTTGAACTGCCTGATGGGCTGGCTGCAGGAAGCGGTCGGCTTCCTTGGGCTACAGTGGGAGTAAGAAACGTGAAGGCTAAATGAACACAGCAACAAAAATCAGCAAAAATCCGTGTTGACACATTTATCAAATGAAATTTACCACAAGAGCCAAACCATTAGCTGGTAGATGAAACAATAAATACGGCTGGAATTGCCCCTGAAGTGAAAGCATTTGAAACACTGCAGTGCTGATGCTGTTTCAGGAGGACGTAAATGGGTTTGATGTATGTGACATTGCTATTTGTGTCGGTACTTTTAAATGAGAGAATCACTGGGAAAGAAAGGGGACAGTCAGCGTTCTTATGGACGGGATGAAGAGTTTGGAAAGGACATGTGTACTAACGAGTAACAGGCTTTCCAGATGTGCATCTCCCCCTCCATCTCTCCCCCATCCCTATTTTCTCCCTACTTTTCTCTCTCACCTCCTCTGTTCCTTTGTTCCCAGTCTCAGCGCTCGCTAACAGCATGTCACGCCTCTTTTTTTAATCACAACTCGGATGAAAGTTATTACTTGGTGTCTTTTTTAAGGGAGCTAATTAATCACTGCAAACTGATCTTCACTGTCCCCGTATCCGACTTTGTTGGGTTCTCTGCTGCCAGAAGACGCCGTCTACTGCAGTTTACAGTACTTGACGCAATGAGGGTGTCCAAAGGGCTAGATGAGAAATAAAAAATAGCCACCAGCGTTTTGAGTCAAGATACTTCTTAATGAGCAGCTTCTAAGCTCTTTTGTGCTGTAGACTGGAATCTGAGTAAGCTGCTTTTTATCACTATTCAATTTCACTCTCCAGTAAATATCACTTCTAATGCCTTTGATGGAAGAATGGCTGTCCGGTCAGCTTGCAGCAGCGATTGATCGGTTATCTCGGACACCTTTGCTGTCATGTGATGTAGGGACAAACAAAGGGAGAATGCTTTTGGCAAGACGCCACAACTGGAAATCTCTGCTTTTTCCAAATCTCAGTGGAGGAGTTGCAGGTGGCGACTTCATCACTTTGTATTTCAATACGCTGCAGCTGTCCTACTCTACTCCATCCACATCAACAGAGAAAGGGCATGAGATCAAGTGAACATCCTTCTCAATGACAGAGCGCCGGTTCGAGTTCTGTGATCAGTGATGCGAGCACATTCACGTAATTCACAGAAACGGCCGCTTTGAGGGAAACAGGAGATCATTTCCTGAGGAGTTTTTTCCCGAACAAGTGATTTTTATGTGTGCATCTGTTCCTCGCAACATGCTCAGATGGTTGGTGAGATCAACTGGAGAAGTGAAGTGTTACAAAAATGAACTCCAGGGCGTCCCTGAACTAAGCCAGCATCAATATTACGCATTGATTACCGTCGGGAAAGTACCAAACTCCAGTTCATTAAGCCCTCTTGATCGATAAGATCAATCGCACCACCCAGCCGGGCGGCTCTGGGTTATCAGGGGCCCGTTTCACAAAGCAGGTTCAACAAACTCTGAACCTAACCCTGAACTCTGAGTTGAACAA
Source organism: Chelidonichthys spinosus (assembly GCA_029853015.1). NCBI lineage: Eukaryota > Metazoa > Chordata > Actinopteri > Perciformes > Triglidae > Chelidonichthys > Chelidonichthys spinosus. The sequence continues at coordinate 19,726,695 of CM056828.1, read as the reverse complement.
CTCTGAGATGGGAAACTCTGAGTTTTCGGTTTCAGAACAGTGGTTTTGAATTAGTTCACTCAACTCTGAGTATGTAAACTCTGAGTTACGCGCGTGCCTGCCGACTCTACAAAGCCATCATCAATGGAGCTCCGATACTACGATTCACCATGGCAACAGGGAGAGCGTCATTAGATATTACTGAGTGTTTATGTAGAAAACGAGCTCATCCTGAGAAAGCGGAGCAACGTAACTGCAGCAAAGTAGCGATAGTTGGCGTGGCAGACATTTACTGCCCGATCTAATGTGTATAACTGAATGAAACAGTCTATTGATCTAAAGGTAATAAGTCTTTATTTTCAAACTTGCAAAGCAACACTGTGGTGTAAAGTTAGCAATGCTGCCTATGGTGCAGGCGACACCGGTTCAATTCCCGTAATTCACAAAGTAGCGCAACAAATAAATCATCATTTTCATTGGGTGTAATCCCCCCAGGCACAGAAAGAAAGTGGCTTCATTTGAAAATTAAGCATAAGAATATTGCGCAAATACGTTGACTAAGGCATATGATTTTAATAATATTTCACATATTAAACAGTAAATATAAGCAGGTATTTCAACACAGGAATGTACTTTAACATTTCATAAATCTCCCGTTCGCAAAAACACTACCTCCGCAAAGAATCTGGTTGCGGATTATGTCCGCGATATGAAATGTTGAAAATGTCGGAGAATATTGTTTAGATAATATCTAATGTGATTGAAAGGAAAGGTAATCAAAATCCTCTCCTGACGCAAAGCTGCTAGAATCACTTTTATTTCCATATCGATTAGGTTGGCGATGAAAGGACGGCACATTTTTTTCAGAGTTGGTTCAGATTCCGGAAAAAGGCGGAGACATGTAGGGAGAAACTCAGGGTTTGTTGAAGCAAACCTGCTCGCGAGCAGGTTAGTTTCACGGAGCATGTTACCCGGGTAACTGACTCAGATTTATGCTGAACTGGCTTTGTGAAACCGAAAAACCAGAGTTTCCCTCATCTCAGGGTTAACTAACTCAAGGTTTTCACTAAACCTGCTTTGTGAAACGGACCCCTGGTGACTGATATTCTAGTGATGGCGACACCAACTGTTCACAGTAGGAACTGCAGTTAAATACAGTATATAATTGAAACGTTTAAATTACTCAAAAGCTTAAGATCAGGCACCCCTGAGAATATGCATGGATCAAATCAAGATCAGATGTTTTAAATACTTAAAAAAAAACAATATAAAATTGATAAAATAAAATAATTGGCTCTACAAATGCAAAGTTCTGTTCACGCCTTTATCATGTATGAAGCCCTTATTGTTCGCATCACACTGGAGGATATGAGAAAGCATTTCCTCATATGCTTTTTCCTGCTGGTCTGCCCATTCTGATACATAATACATTACAACTGAGCCCAAGTGGGCTTCGTCTCCCTCCTCCTCCACCGATTTTCACTCCCAGCAATGTGTGGTTCTCTCATGTTACCCCCTCTGCAGCTGTCTCTCTGTCTTTCTCTCTCCGTCTTGTTATGTGTTTCTGTATTGTTGAGTCTGAGCACTAATTTACTCATAGATGTAAACTAGTTGTCCTTTCCCAAAATGAATTATGACAGATGGAGGACAGCAGGGAGCTGAGGAGATGTGGGAAAAGATAGAGAAAGCTGTTTGGAGAGGAATGTGAAATCACACCTATTCATGAATGTTGTTTGCCCAAAATCACAGAGGGAATTTCAATTTGGTTCAAATGTCAGCAGTCAGAAAGTGGATGAAATATCAAACAGTGGCAAGCAAATAAAAGTCTGCTTGGGATCTTTAAAGATGTTAAATTTGAGTGTGGAGCTTCCCGAGTGAGAAAAGGCAGGCGGCGTAACGTTGGGATGATATTATTGGTTGAAATTGGTTGCTAGCATTGTGAGCATGCGTTATATTTTGTTTTCCTGGAAGAAAAAGAGATTCGATTTTGATATAAAATTTGTTTTCAGCATATGTTGTTAAATAGGTTTACAATATGTTTTGATGTGATCGAAAAGGTTTAAAAGTTTTATTTCATCCCAACTTCTTGTTTTTGTCACTCTTGTTATTGTTACTCTTTATTCGCCTTTAGTTGCAATAAACCCACTAAAAGTTATTTTTTTCAGTGAAAGTTCTTAAAAAAAGTTATTTAAAGTTGGCTGGGAGAAGCAGAAGTACTGTTGCTATAGTTACCAGCACTTATTATATCTCTAAACTGGAGGTGTTTGAGGTGTCTTGATGCACAATTTTAATAGACGCCTGGCAGCCAATCAGAAACCAGTATTTTCTGTGGTTGTGGAAAACTCTTTCTTTATTGCTGCGGTCGTACAATAGATCTGATGTGAGGAAAAAGGTGGTGTTTATAGCTTCTGATGGTGATGTTTGATGACCATTACAGTATATTGTCCAATAACCACCAGTTTGCCCGGTGAGCTGCCAAATTGTTTCCTGTCATTGTGTGTTTGTGTGTGTGAATGATGGCCGTGTTGATCTTGTGAAGCCAGCTGCTAGGTGCGTCTTCCATCATCTTCCCAACAGGACGGATACACGGACCCATTAGGGGGGAAAGAGGAGCGAAGCCTAATTGCCCGACAACAGGACGTCGGATTCGACACACAGGGTGATTTCCATCCTGAACCAGTCACCCGTCCATCCTGCACTGGTGCTGCAGAGGTGATCTATGCAAACAGGCTTCTTGATATGCAGTGTGAGGGAAGCTCTGGCAGGCGTGGCGGTGGTTTTAATGTTACATGCTCCGTATGCAGCATACGTATATAATCAGCTCATTCTTGACCTTTGGAAACAGCTGCTGACAAACGATCAAGAGCAGAAACAATTAGTTGATTGAAGTTACTGTTTTGGCAACCGATGTTAATTTTTAAAGCAAAAATGCATGTATCGTATAGTTTAAGCTTCTCCAATGTAAATATATTGTTTATTTCATAAGCCATTGATTAATCCATTAATTGAGGAAATAATTGGTAGATAAAATAATATTAGTCAAAGATTTGATTTGATTTCTGTTTTGTGTGTGGCCATTTTGGCAACTAGGCTGATGAACTCTTAACTTGAGTTAATGAGTTCTGATTAAATGCTAAACTGCTACTAAATGGACTTCAAGATAATATAGTTTTGTCAACTGCTCAGATTTGTTTCAGTCACAAATTCAAACGCATACACATCATGCAGAAATGGTTTAGGTTACTGTGTTTCACCAGTATCATCCTGAGTATTAATACTGCTTCCCTAGCAGTTCTGGGTTCATACATCAGATACAAACTAGAAACCTCGATCTGAGATCCCTGACTAAAAATGAGACATAACCGACTCGAAACTGCGGCCTGAATGTGCCACGATCTTGAGTCTTGGCTTCGACAACACCGCCTCCCAGCTGAAGACGTTTTCAAAAGGCAGCATTGTAAATAAATATTGCATGACATGTGATCAGTGAATTTTAATTCACGACCGATGTGAGTATTTTGTGGTGTTCCAGATGTCATCACTGATTCATAACCCTCCCTCCCTCCCTCCATCCATGGCAGCTGTTAATAATGAATGGCCCTGGCTGTGTAAAATGCCAGTCCCCTTTCATATCAGTGAAGTATCCCTTTTTAGAAAGCTAATGCTGACAAATGACTGGGAGCGTAAGGCATTTGTGCACGCTATTAACCTCTGAAATGTCATTGTGTTTGTGAGTCAGGGTGAGGTTGTGTGTGTGTGTGTGTGTGTGTGTGTGTGTGTGTGTGTGTCTATAAAATGTCCAGGGCTTCATTGACCTTCATTATAGTTCTGACTTGTCATATCAGTCGCTTTTTCTTAATATGCCGTCACATATCACAGCAATAATGTCAGATGCTGTTGCAAGTGCGCATACGCTAGTGTCTCTCTCTCTCGCTCTCTCTCTCTCTCCCCCCCCCCTCTCTCTCTCTCTCTCTCTCTCTCTCTCTCTCTCTCTCTCTCTTTCTCTCTCTCTCACCAAAATACATCCATTATGCTGCTGTACAATGAGTCTAGTGGGAAGATAAGAGGAGTAAACCACTGCACTCTGTCTAAGGATGAAGGGTCTAATTGGCTGCTTAACTAGAGATTTTATTACACACACACACACACACACACACACACACACACACACACCGATGCCCCCGGGCCGGTTTCGTCTTGTCATTGCTAATGAATAGTACAGCGTTAAAAAGACGAAGCTTAAACCGGACTCATTAAGTTGTTTCCTGTGTGAGTTGAAGAGACTTTAACACGCAAACACACGGTCAACTTCGGCACAAGCGTTCCTTGTCTGATACCTTTGTTCTTCTTCATTTTTGTCACACTCGTGCCAATAAAGCATATTGTATTGAGATTGAGAGAGAGAGAGAGAGAGAGAGAGAGAGAGAGAGAGAGGGAGTGAACGAGGGAGGAATCAAGGGAGAGAGAGCAAGGCTACAGGTTGGTGAGATGCTTAATAACCTTCCTGTGGAAAATCATGACGGGATTAAATGTGAGCATATAATCTGCGTGTGTGTGTGTGTGTGTGGAGGATGTTGTATACATGCATACGTGTGCGTTTGTGTTGTGTGGATGCTCTCTGTCAATTCTGCTAGAGCTCATCTTCTCTGTCCTCCAGGGTCTTTGGTAGTCCTCACTGCTCCATTTATATGCTGTGTGTGTGTGTGTGTGTGTGTGTGTGTGTGTGTGTGTGTGTGTGTGTGTGTGTGTGTGTGTGTGTGTGTGTGTGTCAGACTTCTTTTTATCATTCTGAATCTGCAGTGGCTTATTAAACTTGCTTGTGGCCTCCTCCTCTCCCCCGATGGTCACCTTTCTCTCTCTCCTCCTCCTCGCCACCTGTTTCATCTCCTCGCTCCTCTTTGTTTCTCACTTCTTTGTTTGCTTCTTCTCTACATCTCTTTTATATTCTTGCCTTATCATCCAATCATCCTCTTTATTTGTCTCCCTCCCTGTCTGCCTCCCACTGCCTTGCTGTCTCATAAACACAGATTACATAATTCCTCTCCATTAAATTGGAATTTACAAAAATAAGTCATCAGTGATAATTACAAGTCAGAATGATGTAGTTTGTTCTAACTGACCAGATTCCAGTCGTTCTAGTTTTGAAATGTAATCTTGAACGCTGCATCAATAAAATGTCACGCAGACTTAAAGGCTGAAAACACATAAATCTAATATCATCTCATGTTTATTCTAAATCTGTGTGGTGCATTCAAATCATGGCTTACTTAAGATGCCACGTAGTCACAATGATGTCATACCAGTTTCTTTTTTTCTTTTAAGTGAAAGTCAATACACCAAAAAATGATTGTGAATAAATAATAAACTGACTTTGTGTGTTTGGAGTATAGAGGCTGCTAAACTTACATTTTACGGCCGGGCCTCATAAACTGTTGCAGTTTATCTGAATTTACCACTTAAATTTCTCATTACTGGTGTCAATGCTGTACCTAAGTTTTATAACCAAAACAATATTGTTCACTTTAGTGCTTTGCTTTCGGGAATATTACCATATTACTTTTGTAGAATTCCTTGTAATATTGAAACCACCCTTTTTTAAAAAAACAAGCCAACCTTCTTAAAGAAAATATTAGTCATATTGTTTGAGGACATTCAGTACAAAGACTTTACTGTAAAATAGGCTGCAAAGTCTTTGTACTACAAAAAAAAAGTTATTAAATCAGAAAAAATCTGATCAAATGTAAACAAGACTGATTGATCCTGGATGCTGCGGGCACATTTCAATTATGTAGAACAGTATCGAGACCGTAAAACCTTCAGTGTTTACTTAAACTTAGAAAAGAAACATCACTTAGTTTTTTAAAACATCATCGTTTTATGAACTCAGCTAGTGAGGGTCACTTTGAGTTTGTCCAGTTAATGGATGCCGCTGAGCCGTGTAGTGTTGTTGAGTTCTCATTTCCACTGTGGGATAATGAGTTATTACATCATCTACACTTTTCTGTGTGTCATTATCTCTCCTATTATCCATGGGGACAGTCTGACCCCACTTCATGTGTAACAGCTCTCTAGTACTTGACATATTGTTCTTTCTTACTTCATATTTAATGACTTTTCCACATTTAATGGGGCTAATTGGGTAAACATGAACATGATTATATGTTTTCAATGAATTTCATATGCATTTGTGTTCTCTGGCCCCAAGCTGTTTACGAATGTATAAAATAAAGAAGAGTTGTGAACATTTAACACCACATTTCTTCGGGATGACTGGTTTTCAGGTCATATATATATTATATATATATTATAATCTTTAGGGCTTTACTCATTTTCATGAGGTTTACTTTTCTGGCGTCAAATTGAGGATAAACAATGTAATGAGGATAACGGAAGGGGTTAAATATTACATGTAGTGTTTTCATTTTCCTGTGCACTAGGTGTGTGTGTGTGTGTGTGTGTGTGTGCGTGCCCTGAGCAGCTTTAGCACATATGTGTATGGAGTTATCCTTTGTGCTTGTGTGTGTGTGTGTGTGTGTGTGTGTGTGTGTCAGAGATGTATCGGGCTAGACACATGTTTTGGTTCACATCGAGTGTGTACTTGTGTTTGTGTGTTTATCCCTGCGCGTGATGGGATATATCATATGTGTGTTAATTTATGCATGTGTGTACACACACAGGCGTTCTCTTATCTCCAGCGTCACACAGGAACTGAACCAACAGACGACCGGAAGCCTTATCGCTGCAAACACCACCACACTGTTTACTCAGACAAGCGGACACACACACACACACACACACACCTTTCCTTTCCTTTCTGTTATAGTCATTCCGCATAAGAGGAAGTGTGCTGTTGACTGTAGGATGTGTACGTGTGTGTGTGTGTGTGTGTGTGCCTGCAGTTGTGTGCCTGTATCATAGACCATGTGACAGGCTGAGTAATAATAGTACAGTATGTTCATGCATGTAGTTGGTTTCAGGTCAAATTCAATGTGTGAGGACATAATTGCTGCTTTGAGATACCATGGGAGGTGTGTGTATTTGCATGTGAATGAATATCTGGTGGACTTGTGTTCTGTTTGTATAATTAGCGTAAAGATGATGAAGTCAATGAGGGAACAAGATGCACAATGGAGGGCTGATATTATAGAGGTCAAACCAAATCTGCAGCTCTTTGATAAACAGCCATAGCATTGGGATCTTCAAGAGTCAAATTAGGAGGCAAAGAAGCCTTATCTGAATATTTTAGGGCACTATTTCATGCATTATTTATACCGAGCGAGCTGTCACATAATAGAAAAGTAGACTTTTTCAAACTTCCAAGATGTGTATTAATTCAATGTTTTGTGCAAAGCCTTCATCGGGCAAACATTTTCAGGCATTATATATATATATATATATATATAAAAATTCAGTGTTCAGACAGCCTTTCCGTTGCATGCTGATTTGCTGGCGCACAGTCCACCATCTTTGCAGTCACGTATTGATCCATGAATGTGATAGCTGTAGCCTGTGGGGGGAACATGCTGTGTGACTGGGAGACTGTTTCCACTGCCGTCCATGTGGCCTGTTTAACAGGAGGACTGAAGCGAGCGGACCTGTGATGCTGCACATGCTCACTGTTACTCTCTAGCGACCAGAATTGTAACCTCACGTACCTCATGCAAGGCTAGAAGATTCCTCGATGTTAATGTCGCAGCCGTTTCTTCAGCTTCTCTGGATCACACGTTGTTGTAATGAAGTCATTGCATTGAATTCAAAACTAGCTCTTCTTGCTTTGTTAATTGCATAATTGCAGAGTGCTCCGTCATTCAGACATATGATGTGTTATTGATATGTTTGTAGAGTCCCTGCATTAGAAAGAACAGCCAGACCGCTGTTCACTACCAGGAGAGCATAGACGGCTGTTCTTCCATGTGGAAATGTAACAGCTACACTCTTGTTTAGCTACAGTCCCGCAGGTGACTCCGCAGAAGTCAATTTAGTTTATTACCCAGGTTCAAAATTGGAAGGTGATGACACTCTCAACAGCTTACTCTACGGTGAGCAGTAAAAACGATAAAAATGTGACGCATTGAATTGTGGGATTGATAGCAGAAAGCTTTGTGCAGGGGCTGGTTTTGGAGGCACTATTTAGCACATTTCACACTCAGAATTCAGATAAGTCAAATACAAATGTGTGTAAATGCAGGAAACGAGGATAGTTTCAGACATTATGATCAGGATGTGTTATCCTCCTGCTAGTTTTGTTGCCCTTGCACATTTTTTATTAATACATGTATCATGAATCTACGACGGCTTATTAGGGCCATTCTAGAAAAAAATAAAAATGGAGCCGAGAGAGGTGGGCAATATTCAGAGAAAAAAAGGTTACAAATTTGCTAGTTTTAAAGTGGCAAATTTGCTTGTTTATTACGATGCTAACAACCGGCATTAATGCCAGCTAACTTTTCATGAATGTTGCTTTTATCTTTCTAATTAATCCATCCCAACGTGTGACAACACTTTGCTAAGGTCCTTAGGGTGATGGCTGTTGATGGTTATTGTTGGTTAATTTTATACGGGCCAAATTGTTATCTTCTGTGTGTTTATTGATCGGGTGGTTTGGCTAAGCTAGCGGTAGCATTCACTTGTTGTCATAGCAAGCTTAGCCAAACCACCCGCCACTTTAAAATAGCAAATTGGTGACTTTTTTTCTCTGAATATTGCCCACCTCTCTCGGCTCCGTTTTTTCCCTACAATGGCCATAATACGTCGTATGCATCATACTCTCGAGGCTATATTAATTAGCCATTCACTTAACACGCTGCATTTAATGATACAAACCCACTTATGTCTATGATTTTCTGGTTACTGATCAGAATAATCTTCCCTTTTCCCAAACCGTAACCAAAATGTTTCAGTTGCCCTAACTTTCCATAACGGTGGTCCGTAGTGAGGTCGCGGTGTGTTCAGGAGCGTGTTGAAACAGCCGCTCGAGGTTTGCAGATGAGCTTCCACTTAATTCCGCTGTTTGCATTGATGTAAGTTGCTCTGGATGAGAATGTCAGCTAAATAATGAAACAGTGAATGTGCATATGGGAGCCAGGTGGGTGAGGCGATTAAGGGTGGGATGTGAGAGGAGTAGAGAGAGGGGAGGGCGAGGAAAGAAACCGAAAGAGAAAAATATCTCTGGCTTTGAGAGGGAATTTAGGAGAAGCCTTTATCAGCTTGCTCACGCACACACACTCGCACATTTACATGTCAATCTACATACACAATCCTCACGAATGCACACTCGTTTCAAAAGTGATTCCAACTCATTTGCATCCTCGGCTGAGTTCAGAGCGGAGTGACGGTTCAATCATTTCTCCCTGACACCCTCTTTCTGTATCTCCGTCTTTCTCTCCTCCGAGGAAGTTAATTGAACGCGCCCTCTCTGCTCGGAGGTGTCGAACGTGGGTGCTGTCATTTCACATTTTCATATTACACCTAAATACATTGCCAACATTTTACAACACAGCGAAGCTTCTACTATGTTGGTGACGTTTACATGTGAAAGCTGGGCGTTTAGACTCTTCCTGGAAGTTTCAACTGGTCCCGTGACGTGTTTTGCTGAAAATCTGTGAATCTTGTGGTCAGGATTTGTTGCCAACACTGTTTTCAGCTCCCTCGGCTGCATTTAATGCCATCATTAATTAAAACGCTGGCACCGTTTTAATTGTAGCAGTATCGAACCATCCAAACGGCATTTAGCAGAAATTGGCCTTTTTGCCAATTTTTTGCCAAGGGAACGGTAAGTGAAAGCAAAATAAATATGGATGTCAAACTGCAAGTCAGGACTTGAGGGCACACTGAGTGACATAAATAATGGCAGCTCCACGTTCTGAGCCAGAACTGTGATTGTTTTCAACCTGAGCGAGGCGTGAGCGAGCAGCAGGGCTTCCTCTCTTGTTTGTCGGCAGAGTTGCACTGACTCACATTTGACAGTCGAATCAGTTGTATGCAAATCCCAAAAAAAACGGAGAGCAGAGCGAAATCCATTGGATTTGACATGCTCGGGAGCGTCACGGCGTCGACTCTGCCTTCTGTCAGGCTCCCAGTGACATACAGCAGCCGTGGGTGTCACGCTGATCCCAGCCCATGTGCCAGACTAATGTTGTTTGATAAATGGCTACGCTGACTTCTAGTAGGACATGTGAAACTTTCCCTTTTTTTTATCATCTGAGGATTTCCTTTGTGCCTCTTTGTGCTCTGTGCTTCTCTCTCATGTGTCCTCGGGAGTTTTTTTCTTTCTGTTGTGTCGTCTGTCTCTGTAGCCGTCAGTCCTGCTGTGACGAGACTAGAAACGGACAAAGTGGAACTGTTTCAGCGCAGTCGTAGCGTTACTGCACAGTGTGTACAGCAGCGTGCTTCATCTGGAACATGGCGGTCATCTAAACCTGCCTAATGAAAGATGTCACATTACAGGAGCTCATATTTTCCATTTTTTTTATTCCATTTTCAATACAAATATTTATTTTGGATTGACTAATTTCCATGTTTTTCTATGATATTCCAGGAGGAATGTGAACACCATCCTTCCCTCGTAGACATGCAAGCAGGGGTTTAAGAAAATACCGACTTTTTTGATAAAATGTAATGATTTTGTGTTTTATTAAACTGGGTAACTGCTGGATGTTTCTTCAGCTTAATAACCTGAATGCTCACGTAACATAAAGAATACAGTGGAGCGTCGTCTTGATACTATGACAGTTTACAAAAAGAATTGCTGCCTTGTTGACAGTATAACATTATCTGGCAACATAGTGACTCCTCTGTATCATGATATGAACCATATCGCTACACGGCCCTACAAATGCATCTCTATGTAGCATGTTACAGTGAAAAGTATTGCATAGTGTTGCATTGTATTGCATTTTTGGCAGGGCCGGCTTTAGATGTGTCACCGTGAAAGCAAATCTAAAACGAGTGCATGAGAGGATCTAGCCTTAAACACGTCCTCTGCATTAATGATTTTGTCCGGACGGTTTCTCTGCGTCACATTTGATTTAGAAGTCCTCCCTGCTGCCTTTTGGTCCGTCTTGGTGTCACGCATGTCTCCGTCTCTGCTCATTGTTTCAGGCCTGAACGTGGTCATAGCAGATGGAGGGAAGTGTTAGAAGGGGCAGACAGGCTGAAAGGTGCTAAGCGACAGGTGCTCGGCTGGAGACAGAGAACAAAACCAAGACCAAAGAGATGAGAGAGAGGAAGACAAATAGGATGGAAAATGATGGGGGGGAGACAGACGGACCCAGAGGGAGAAGGGGCGGTCGGGATAAAAGGGAGGATTCAGGAGAGAATGAAGTCGGCTTCAGGAGGTTGTTATGACCACATTACCATGGCGATAGCAGGTTTCTATCTCTGCTTTTTCATCCCCTTGATCACTGACTGATAAAGATGAAGGTGTGTGTGCAAGTGTGTGTGTTGTGTTAAATCAATCTATCAGTTCCAATATATGTTCGCGGGAGTGTTAATGGCAGTGTTTCATTGTATTTGTGTGTTTACGTGTGACTTGCGCTCTATTTTGCTGTGTGTGTTTGTGTGTGCGTGCGTGCCTGTGTGTGTGTGTGTGTGTGTGTGTGCGTGCGTGTGTGTAACTGAGCAAGTGGAAACAGGTGTTGGGGCTGAGATGAGGGGAAGTGTTGAAGAGGGTCACGAAAGGCAGAAACAAATCATTTTCTAGCAATCCCGTCAAGTGGTGAAAAATGCGTTTAAGTGGAAATCACGTTAACAACAGAAAATACCGGCTTCGGTTCCATTTTTAAGGGAGAGAGAGAGAGGGAGGGAGGGAGAGAGGAGAGAGAGAGAGAGAGAGAGAGAGAGAGAGAGAGAGAGAGAGAGATAACAGGTGAAGCAAATTGGAGAGACAATGATTTCTGATTTCCTCAGTCATACTACTGCATTGAGGAGATTGGACTGGCAGATAAGAGTGCTATACACACACACACACACACACACACACACACACACACACACTTTGCCAGTACTCTAACGTTGAGTGCTATGAGCAGGGCCTGACTGCAGTAATCATGTGATAAAGCGTTTTAATCATGGAGCAGAATCACTTCCCTTATCCTTTAATCTCTCTGATGTGCAAGATTGGGAGTGGCACTCTCAAAATGTAATCTGGTGGACATTACTGTGTCCTATCTGGACTATAATCTGGTGGAATACTCCAAGTAGCGATGTGCCTTACTGTATGCGGTGTCCTTTCATCTCTGAGTTTGTGATGGACCCAATTTAGATGCATGTGATTGGTCCCCAGATGGAGAGCATCATTTCCACCATTGATTTGAATATTTATTGTGATAACATGTTTAAAATGACAAAGCTGCAATAAGAGATTATCCACCGCTAACTCAAAGTCAGCAGCTCCTACTGTTACATACAGTATGTACTTTTTCTTGGTATCGACATCAGATCAGCGAGGATACTCAGCTGGAGCGGATTCCAGCTGAGACACACACACACACACACACACACACACACACACACAAGCACATACTGTATAAATGCATGCGCTTGTTCAAGTACACCCCCCAGATCTTACGCTAGGGTACTTATGTCATAGTCGATCGGATTCACCCGGGAGAAAATGCCACTAAAATGAAGAGACTGTAACACGAACAGAGTGAAGATGAGATTAGAAAGAGAGAAAGTCTTTTCACAGTGTGAGTGCCAACATATTGCACTGTAAATCTGGCCTACTTGGCACCGTGGCCTCTCGACGGATTAGACTTTCCTGCTTTCTTGTCTTGTTTTTTTTCCCCTTTGTCTTTCTTTTCTCTCGTTTTTCGGGGCATTATGTTTAATTCGTACCCGCTTTAGGCCCGACGCTTCCCTTTGAAATGGAAACAATAAGGTCGTGCTATTCCTTATAGAGATGTGTAAGTGTGTGTGTGTGTGGGAGAGAGAGAGAGAGGGCGTAGTTTGAAGTTTGGAGTTTGCCATCTCGTTTCAGCTGTGCGGTGTCTGCGGTGTGTGATTACCTCAACCCCTCAGAAAACTCCGAAGTTGTTGATCCATCGTGCTCGTCCGTCTTCACAAAGCGAGGGCAGCTGTGCGGTCATTCATGGTGAGAATAGAAGCACTAATGCACGGTGTGTTCAGGTGCAGCGGGGATTTTCTTTAATGACAACCACTCAAGTTTATAGATTCGCTGCTTCATATTATCTTGAGCAATTAAAGAGCGTGAATAGTCATGTTTTTTTTTTTTTGCGTTTAAGACGGATAACAAAGGGAAAAACTCAAAAAGGATTAAACAATAAAATGTAGTCATACATTGAATTTAAATGATTCATTTGCAGTAGGAGGAGGTCAACCCACTCCGCATGCTGAGTGCAGTTATGGTGTTTGTACACTTGGGGGCACTCTGACAGAAGCGCTGATTTGTTTTGGCATTATAAACCTGCAGCAAGAACATAGAGGGGGGAAGAAGAGAGGATATGTGTAGAGAAAAGGGAGGAAGGAAGAGAGAAAGTGAGAAATGAGCAAGGTCAAAAGTGTGTGACTGAGGTCTGTTTACTTAGGCAAGGATGTGTGTTGAGGGTGTGTGTGTGCATCTCTCATGTATGTTCATGACATGCTGAGGCAGTGTGTGTGTGTGTGTGTGTGTGTGTGGAATGGCACACCCATGAATTGTGTATTCAGGTCCAGATAGTGTATCCTTTGTGTTAACCTGGTGACTGTCTGCGTCACGGCTTCAAAGGACTTCCTCCGCTGCAGTCCTGCTGAAACTATATATACTATGTAATGGACGTCATTCCTCTGACTGCCTACATTTTTCTGCCATTACTCCCCTCTCTGTGTGCACTCGGTCTAATCCCACAGGAGAGTTTTCAGCCGTACAGCAGCCCAGACTACCCATCAGGGCCGGAATGAATTATGTATATAATCAACAGATGATTAAAAGGGTCACAATTCTGATTGTTAAATGTTTTCATTATAAATTAACCTGCTTATAATTAATCTACGATTCAGCTCTAAATGAAATGATCTTGTCAGTCAGTTATCAAGTGAAAAAGCCAAATCATTTCTGGTTATAATGACAAAAATACCAAGATTATTTCACGTGGCTTGTTTGTTATTAATGCTTGTTTCCAAAACACAATAAATGAGCAATCTCATGATAAAATGTCGGGGCTCTTGTGGAGGGCGATTGTATTCGTCTTCTTGTTGACATTTCATAGACTAAACAAACAAAATGTTGTAAATGAGGGCTATTTGGAGATTCAAAGCCCTTTTTAATAAAAGATTTCTGTCAGTAACATATTCAAGATATGAACAGTTGCAATTCCATGGAAACAAATTAGAAGGAGAAAGGAGGAAAGAAGATTGTTTGATATGATCAGAAGCTCCAGAACATCAACTAAAACGACCTATTAATATTAATATAACCACAATTGGCAAAGATTTCCCGTTTTATCATAAACCTTTCCACGTTTGGATTTACGCAACAACATCCGGTCCCCCCATGTAAGAGCTTCTATTATTATTTTGCATTTAAAGAGAATTCCTATCTGATATTTCTGCAGTTGCTCATAACTGTCAGTGACGAGGACGTGAATCATTCTCTCCTTTAGCTCAAACAGACTTCTGCTGTCTGACAAAACATCTGAAACTTAATTTAATTTTTGGGGAGTTTATTCCAGATAACATGAACTGTAATGCATCTACTTCTGAGTATTATTTTCCTTCAGGAATTATGGTTGTCTTTTATTCTCTTTTATAACTCCATTTAGTCCCTGAGGTGAGTTCTGATCCGCCATCTCTACCAAAGGCTTGAGGTGGCTGTTTGAGAGGATAAAGTGTGTGTGTGTGTGTGTGTGTGTGTGTGTGTCTGAGCATGCCAGGGTCAGTGCATTCAGTGCTTCATTATAGAGAGGAAATTGTGGGCATAAATTGCTCTGTGATTTTTGCACCTCAGGAAGACGGGGTGCCATAGCAACAAATCGGAGTCAGCGTGGTTATTTCACGGTCACACAAACACACAGTGCCATCGTCATTACCACTTGTAGCATCTATTCAGACCGTGGGCTCGGGCGACGCTGCATTCTGATTGGTGGATCCAGGAACCAATTAGATTTGGAGAAGCGATAAAGAGAGCACGCGGGTGATAATGGAGACATTCTCCATTGGATCTATGTGGTTAATACCAGCAGGCGCATATGCAAAACACAAATATACAAATATCCCACACATGAACATTAACAAACACAGTGTTCACAGCGCGGGGTGGCCCCGTCGGTCGCCCACTCCTCATTAGTGGATGGCTCGTTTTGTGCAAAGAAAGTAGGATAAAGAAAGAAGGGAGAGGTTGAAGGGGAAGTTTTGTTGGTTTGCTGCAGTGTTCCTTCATCTCTCTTTTTTTTCCTCCACTCCCCTGCATGACTTCTCTCCATCTATTATTCTGGTTTCTTTCTACAGCTGCTGTTGTTGCCGCTGCTGTGTTTTTCTCCTGATCTCGGCTTCCCTCTCTCTATGTTTTCTCTCTAGCTGCTGGAGATCTCCATTTGACCTGTGCGTGTGTGTGTGTGTGTGTGTGTTTTACTCGTTGTAGTGTGCATGTGCTCATGTACCAACAACCGCGTGTCAGCGGTGTGAAGCCTTTTAAGCTTTTTAGCTGGTGCTGATATTACCGGAGGAAACAATGAATTTGATTGACAGGGTCAGGTCCCTCCCCCTCTGCCTTAAACTTCCCATTAGCAGGTTTGTCTCCTTCCTTCCATCATCTCACTATCTCTCCTTCACTTCCCCATCCTCTGGGTTTTAATCACCAACTCCTCAAACTGCCCACTGACTCTCACTCACCTCTGTCACGAACAGTACAATATACAATATAACAATCAGCCGATACTGAAGGAAGGAAGTGTGTGTGTGTGTGTGTGTGTGTGTGTGTGTGTGTGTCAGGAAGGAAGCAGCTAACGCCGACAGGCGAGGAGCTCTCTTTTACGCACATAAACACAGACACAAACACACGTTATGATAACTTTTTATTCATGTTCACATAGATTATAGAAGATACTGGAAAACAAACAGCTTTATTATAGAGAATGGTTGGAAGCAGCTTCTCTGAATAACTGCACACTGATCAGTTGGGTGTCCCTTACCTCTGTGGTTCCACTTTTTCAGGCATTCTTCAGGAAGTCCAATATGAACACATTTTGGGTTGCCAGATTGTGAAAATTCTTGATTCTTTATCCCCCTCCAGACGCTTGCTTTGTCTTCAGCTCCATAGTTCATCATTTGACCACTTAACTCCTGGGGAAAAAACGCTGCAGAGCCAAACTCCATTTGTTAACAACTTACTATCTATTACAACTGCAGACTTGATGAATTGCTTTAATGAAAGAGACTTCCTAACGTTTCTAATTGCTTACGTGATTGCTCAGTAGAAAGTAAGAAACCCTATTTAGTAATGTAATTGGCAATGGATCTAACTCACATCCATCAAGGTCAGTTGGAGGGGTGCTCCTGATGAATTACAGGGCCAGCTTAAAATGTACAAGTCTGATACTGAAACAGAACCAAACAAAGGGTATCTCTTCCAACCTGGCAACCCAAATGTTGCTCTTATGAATGGCTTCTTGCGGATGCAGATTTGGTTATAAAGAATCACTTTACTTGCCCTGTAGAGAAAACGGTAACGCACAAAGACAAAGATAAGCGGACTGCACTCACACCACAGTTAGGAGATGGCATAGATGCCGACAGGCTTTGTAACATTAGCCAGGAACACCAAGGAGCCAACCTCCACAGCAGACATTTGCCAGCTGTTCTCATTTACAACATCAGGTGGTTTGACAGCCAGGCTGTTGCACACTGTTTGAATGCAGATAGCACAACCCAGGGATGTTTTAAAATTCTCATAACGTGTAACCGACATGTTGTCTTTCTACCCAACGAGATTTACACGCACCGTTTTTTTTATAATGTAAGCCTGAGGAATGTGAAGTGGGATTGACCTGGAGTGAAAATGAGACATTAGTAACTCTAAGTAGCTTATCAATCGACATCGATTGCATAGAGCGTCCTTCACGACAAACAACCATTAATAGACATATAGCAGCAGGGTAGTACTATTGTGTTGC